>PVKS010009230.1:0-50188 GCA_004027875.1 Aplodontia rufa
TTTCATGTGGCCTTCGTTGCTCTGACACTTCGTTGTGTTGTGTACACGGTGCTGGGGTTTGAACCCGCGTTGTCAGGCATGCCAGGCAAGCACCGAAACTGCTGAGCGATCACTCCAGCTCATTAGTTATCTTTAAAATTCCTTTTAGCTCAAGTTATAGGAATGTGATCTTCAGGCTCCTGCATGATGCAATGTATAAATCAGTCCTCCCTCCTCAGTTTGCAGATCTTTGGCAGAATAGGGTGACCACCTATTCTGATTTTCCAGGGATTCATAGGTTCCAGGACTTATGAGAGAGGTCTAGAAAAACAAGGATGATTGGTCATTTCATTTTAGCACAGACAGTTCTATTATTTACCTGATCCTCCGTGAAGCAGGCAATGGAGAAGTGACCTGGTTGGCGAAGGGTCCCACCTTAGCTAACCAGAGGATGTACGAAATGGACCTAGTAATCCCACCTGTAATCACCTGTAATCCCAGTGACTCGGGAGGCTGACAAGAAGTGCAAGTTCAAGGCCTGCCTGGGTAACTTAGCAAGACTTTGTCTCAAAATAAAAAGAGCTGGGGATGTAGTTTAGAGGTAAAGAATCCCTGGGTTCAAACCCATGACCAAAAACCAGAAAGAAAGAAAAAGAGAAAGGAAAAAAAAGAGAGAGAGAGAGAAAGGCCCTGTTCTGGATCTGGAGTTTTCTTAAATTCACTGGGAACTTGGGAACCAGGATTTGCCTATGAAAACTTAGGAACCAAGAAACTGTACCTCCCACCAGTGCATTTATATGCAATCACAGTGTGCGGCAATCAGATTTAGGAATTTAGAAAAGTGCAAAGACGACGACCAACAGAGGAGATAACTTAAGGCCCATATGATAATTCAAATCCTCAGGAAAACTTACCCTACCCCCAAACAGTTTTATCTGCTTATCAGCAACACAGCCAAAAAAATATAACCCTGCACCTACCACAGGACACAAAAGGTTTCTCAGAGCAACACTTGATGGTGTTTTTTGTCACCACTTCTAATTCTCTACTTTAAATATGACTATAATAAGCTACACTTATTTCTTCTGCTATAAAAAGCCTAAGTAAATCATCCTTTCTTTTATGCCTCTGAATTAGACTGAAGCATCTGGTAATAAAAGAGAGAAATCAAAATATGACTTTTAAGTCCTACTGTATTCACTTTAAAGAATGCAACACAATGAGTGGGTGATATGAGTCTTCAAAAGGTGAACTGAAAATGCATCTGATTTCACTTCCTTGTCCATGAGGTGGAATTTTTTATCTCCACTGAAAGCCAGGATAGGCATTTCTGAACATGCCATTAGTTAGGAGGGAGTGATCTGAATCTCCCTAACTGGGGCTGTGTAATAATAATGTACCATCCAATATAAGTCATCAAACAGAATTCACTAATGCTCTAATATGAAAAGATAAAAGGTCATGTCAACAGGAGTGGTCCAACAGCGGTAGCAAAGCAGCATCCTGGGCTAACCCAGAGCTTTTCTTAACAAAGTAAAGAGGTAGGTACTAGAAAAGGCTCTATGACAGCAATGCTGGTGCATAAGTGCTAACCAAGTGACACAGCTGCCTATGTAAATACACTGTAAATTTGAACATATTCTTGCAGTTCACAGGGTTACTTTAGGAGACCCTCATCCATTGGCAATATGAATACATTTTCCTTCAATGTTGATGTTTTAGAAGCCCAACACTGAATTCCAACACAGAGGGACAGGAATGGTACATCCCTGCCCTCAACCTCCACACTCCATCCCCATAAGTCTACCCTGAAGAGTAGAAACAGACCATATTCAATCATGGCTGCTCCCTCCTAATGTCACAAATGCTGCTTTTACCCTGTTGAAGCCCTCACCCACGCCCACCCTCTCTGAGATCATGGAGGTCACTGCAGAAATTCGTTTCAGATGATCAGTTTCAGCTCATCTTTCCCACTTGCATGCAACCACTTGTTGAAGGAATCTGAAACTTCTGATCCTTCACCTTGTGTCCCAACTGCCAGGACAGCCTGCAGCCTGCCTGGATACTTTCTGTGCAAGGCTATCAGGGAAGCAGAATTTATCCAGGAAGGATCCATGGTGCTGGTTCAGCTATGCAGCCAGGAAAGCCCAAAACCCTCCAACCATCACTTGGCCTTGAAACACTACAGTGGGCTGGGTGACCTTCTGAAGATTTGGAACACTTCTCTCAACCAGACTAATCCGGTCAGAGTGGAAGGTCTCATAAGAAATAGGAGGAGGAAAAAGTCTTTGCCTAAATCATTTCTCCTCTCCCATCACCTCTAGTCTCTGTCTCTTTTCTCCATCTCTCCTTTATGTCTCTCTTAGTGTGTCTCATAATCTCAGGGAGAAGAAGGTTCTGGAAGCCACCATGCCAATGATAGGGTGAGCAGCTATGGAGGAACAGGGCCCTGCTATACAGTCACCTGCTTTTTGATGAATATGGCTTCTGTCTGGATCTCCTTTGAACTGAGCTAATAAGTGTTTGGGTTGTAATTGAAGGAGCTGTTACCAAGGCTTCCAGAACTCTGGTGGCTTCAATCACAGGATTTTTAAAAAAATATATAAAAATGTCAGATATAAGAATTACTATGGAAACAGGTCTGTAAAAAAGGAGGTTTCTTTGCTAAAACACAGGATAAACCACTAAATCATGGAGGCTTAGCAAATAAAACATTCGTTTGTTGCTCCTTCAGTCTGACAGGGAGGTAGAAAGACTCTAACAATGAGGACAAAGTTGGATAGATTCCTGGGGAAGGTCAAGCTACCTTCAAGGGGCCTTTGCCTCCCCCTTGCCACTGGATGAGGTGTCAGGCACTTCTACCCCCCATGACTCATTTTTTTAAAGAGAGAGACATAGTGATAGAGAGAGAAAAAGAGAATCAATTTAATTTAGTTTTTCATGTGGCTTTCGTTGCTCCAACACTTCACTGTGTATGTGGTGCTGGGGTTTGAACCTGCATCATTGTGCATGCCAGGCAAGTGCAGTAACTGCTGAGCCACTGCTCCAGCACCCCCCAGCCCATGACTCTTGATTCTTCTCTTGATGCTTTACCTCCTTGGCCCCAAGAAGAATTGAATGCTAAGCTCTGTCTTAGCCTGCTCAGTGCCATGGGGTGGGTGTGTGTGTGTGTGTGTGTGTGTGTGTGTGTGCGCGCCTGAAAGAGGAAGAGAGACTTCTCAGAGAAAGGGACAGCTCTGGAGAATTCTTTAAAAATGGTACTGAGTCCCTGATCAAATCATTAGCCTGGGGAGCAACCAGAAATCAGGGTATGGATGCTGGACTCAGGTCAGGAATGTGGAGGATCAGAAGGAGAACAGCCTTGGCTTACTTTAGCCCAGGACTTGTGGGAGGGGAGGCAAAAGCTCTGGGCAGAAGCTCAAAGACTCCTTCCCAAATACAGAAAGTGCTCCTGGCCCAACAATACTGGGCTGAACCTGAGAATCTTTCCCTGGACATGGGCCCTATCCAGCCTACCTCTCTCAGTAAGTCTACACTGGCCTCTTCTAAAAAAGGACTTGGGCAATGGATGGAACTTTGTCTCAGAATGTACATAAACACTTAAAATAATTTTTATAAGACCTGGAGTTTTAAAAAAAAAATCAGTTACATCTATATATTAACAACACACATGCTTTTTTTTTTTTCAATCCAGACTGCTGACCTTAGCACCTGGTTAGCAAGAATGGCTGGTTAATATAGGAAGGCTGCTTTACAGTGAGCCCCATAGGCAAGCTTCGTCATTCACTACAGAATGATCTGAGGAGTTTTGCCTGGTGCACCAACACAGCTCATTTCAGCTCTGCTGGTCCCTCTGCAGAAATGATGGCAGCTGAAAATGGAAAACTGGCTACATCAGAACCAAAAGTGAGCATGCTGAATCAATGAGAAACTTGCCTAAGTGCTGAGTTTTGGTTCTCAGCCCTTTAAATCTTCTTAATGGTCATGAAAATCTCAGGCTCCACCTTCACACTATACCACAAACACAACAATCCATTTTATATCCTGAAATTATATTGCTGAATAGTTTTTCCTTACTAGCCCCACTCAATTCCAGATGCTGATATACATCTGACCCCATCTCTGTCCCCTTTAAGAATCACACTAGTCTAGCCGGGCTTAGTAGTATGTGCTTATAAATCCAGCAGCTCAGAAGGCTGAGGCAGGGGGATCACAAGTTCAAAGTCAGCCTCAGTAAACTTATGGAGGCCCTAAGCAACTTAGTAAGACCCTGTCTCAAAATAAGAAAAAAAAAAAAAAAAAAAGGCTGGGGATGTGGCTCAGTGGCTAACTGCCCTTGGGTACAATCCCTGGTACAAAAACAAAAACAAACAAACAAACCCTCACATCGATTTAGAGGAAACTCTCAGGCTTAATATGGGGGACTATTAAAAATAGGCCTACCCCCAACAGGTCTTCGGCTCTCAGAAGCATGTTCTGATGTCACTGGACAGTTGTAGTCCTGCGGAGCAATGCATTAAAAGCACAAACTGATTTGACTTCATGAGAAACCTTATTGGTCAAATATTTCACTACAAATAAAATGGTTTTGGTGCAGGAAAGTGATATAATAAGTCTGAAATTGTCAGTTGGTTGGTGGATTTAGTTTAATTCAGTATGAGTAAATGCAGTTTTGATCTATCTGCTCAAGAAAGATGGTCTGGGGCTGGAGCGGTAGCTCAGTGGTTTCGGCGCTTGCCGGGCAAGCACGAGGACCCGGGTTCAAACCCCAGCACCACGTAAACAACTAAGTGTTGGAGCAACTAAGGCCATGCGAATAACTAAATAAAATTGTTTCTCTCTGTCTCTCTCACTGTCCCTCTGTCTTAAAAAAAAAAAAAAGCCCTTCTCAAGAGAAAAGTGGTAAAGTGTACATTCTCTTGGGATGGGGCGATTTCCCTTTAAAAAAAGAAAGAAAGAAAGAAAGATGGTCTTTCTGTCCCTATTAGAACCAGCATAGTCAATAACACTATTATGGTTATCAACTTTATTAGCCCATAAAGCATGTGATGCAAACTGCCCAGACTTCAGGCACAGGCTTTAGCCAGTTCTATTGAAGGGTATTCTGTACAATGCCCACAAAAGATAGACAGCTCAGGAAAGATGGAGGGCCCCAGGGTGATCCTTTGCAGCCCACAGGGCCTAGAATTCAGCTGCCAAATCTGGCCTGAAATCTTAGTGGGGTGAAAAGCAAGAGACTCCTCCCCTCAGAGAGATGGCCTGAGCAAGGGCCATCAGGGTCACTAAGCACATTCTCACCACAAGGACAAGCAAACAGAAGTCCCCAGCTGGGTGCCAAGGTCCAAACACTTAGAAGCAAATCATGCGCATATTTAGGAATCTTGCAAGATCTAAACAGGATGCAAGCTGCTGAGCTTTTATTCTACAGGAGAGGGAAAAACAATACTTTCCTAAAAGGTCAAGAGTATTGCTCAACATTTACTAAGTCCAATTCCTGGAAACTCTATGAGGCTGCTTACCCGGAACGCCGCTTTCCTCCACGGGCAGGCATGGCCCCTGCCATCCTCACCTGTCCAGTGGCTGCCATGGGGGCAACAGGCAATGTCACAGACCCAGGTATGTCTGAAGTCATTTCTAGAATTCAAAGACAAGAAGGTTTTTGTCAATACCAGATAAACCCTGTAACAAACAAGAAAAGCTGCTATGTGTTCTTAGCAGTACTACCTGTGAAGAGAACTCAAGATCTGGGTGCTACCCCTTACAAGGCTCAGCAAGTCCTTCCTCCCTCTCTGGGTTATTTTTTCCCTTTCGGTTGTACTCCCAAACAGTGCTTGAATCAGCTGTTAAAAAGAATTGGTATGAAGCCAGGCATTAGAGCTCATGCTTGTAATCTCAGCAACTCAGGAAGCTAAGACAGGAGGATTATAAGTTCAAGGCCAGCCTCAGCAACTTAGTGAGATCCTCAACAACTTACTGAGTCCCTGTCTCAAAAAGTACAAAAATAAATAAAATGGGCTGGAGATGCAATACAGTGGTAAAGCAGCCCTGGTTCAATTGCCAGTACAAAAAATTTTTTTTTCTTTAAAAAGAATTGGTGTAGCTCAGTGCTTTCATGAGACTCCTGTTTCTTGGTTACCTGGAGACAAGTAAGAAGTCCAGGAATCGATGCAGCATGGAGCCTGAGGTGAGAGGACCACCACTGCTATGGACTTGCACCCTTTTTTAAAAAAAATTTTTCAGGGCTGTGGACCGAACTTGGGGCCTTACGCATGCTAGGCACGCGCTCTGCCACTGAGCTAAATCCCCAACCCTTGGACTTGTACCCTTGATGGGGCAAACTCCCCGAGAGTCAGTGGCTGCAGCAATGCCTACTGATGCTCTTCTCTTGCCCTAGGGATGCGTTCAAGCAGAAAAGCTGGTGCCCCCCTCAGTCCGGACTCAGGATTCCCAAGTATGGGAGCCCTGTCTGGTCGCTCTGTGTTTAATGGGGACAGTGAGGTCTGAGGCATTAAAAGGTCACACCGTACAATGAGCCAGTAATGGCACCAGGCTGATGTGCCCTGGCTCTCCTGAGGCCTTGCAAGGAATGAATATTATAGAATAAGGACAAACACTGACTGAGGATACCTGTCTTGTGCATCATGGTTAACATGCATCATTTCTTATAAGCCAGACACTCTACAAGCTCCTTAGGACCATGGCGAACATTCCTGATTTTAAAGATTCTCCTTTCCATTTTCTGGAGAATTCCTAAACTTTAGGCAATCCTTTCCTCAAGACCATTCTGTGATAAAATAAACCCTTTAAGCAGCTTCTTTGATGCTGTTCCTTGTTCTTGGGAATGATTTCCACAGTGTTCACTTTCTTAGCTCAATTCTTATTGGAGGCAGAATGGAAGCAACAGTCTATAAAAATATATTTCAATAAAATAATTCAAGATAACAACAGGAACACAGGCCTTTGTCAATAGTGAAGGAATATGCAATGATGTTGACAGTGGACACTTGTAGTTACTGCTGTTTCCTTCCAGCAGAAACAGGGGATCACATGATAGTGGCCTTGTTATATCCAAAGACACTCTGTTTAATAAACATATTTGAAAGCCAACTTGAACTAGTCCACTCAAATCTCCTTTTTCTTTCTTATTTTTTGCAGTCGTGGGATCAGAGAGAGGACCTCACACATGCTAGGCTAGTGTTCACCACTGAGCAATACCCCAGCCCTCTAGTCAAAACTCTTGAAGAACAGCTGTGTGCAGTGCTGCACACCTGTAATCAGTGACTTGGGAGGCCAAGGCAGAAGGATCACAAGTTCAAAGCTAGCCTTAGCAACTTAGCAAGGCCCTAAGCAATTAGCAAGACCCTGTCTTAAAATAAAAAACAAAAAGGGTTGGGGATGTG
Source organism: Aplodontia rufa (assembly GCA_004027875.1). NCBI lineage: Eukaryota > Metazoa > Chordata > Mammalia > Rodentia > Aplodontiidae > Aplodontia > Aplodontia rufa. The sequence continues at coordinate 7,380 of PVKS010009230.1, forward strand.
GTTCAGTGGGATCCATTCAAGGTACCAACAAACAAACAAACAACAACAAAAAAATTCTTTTCTTTTTTAATACCAGGGATTGAACCCAGTGGCGCTTAACCACTGAGCAACATGCCCATCCCTCTTTTTTAGGTTTTGTTTTGAGACAGGATCTCACTAATTTGCTTAGGGAGTCACCAAGTTGCTGAGGCTGGTTTTGAACTTGTGATTCTCCTGCCTCAGCCTCCCAAATTGCTAGGATTACAGATATGTGCAACTGTGCCCGGCTAAAACAAAAAACTCTTGAAGAATAATTTTATAATACTAATAAATAAAATCTTAATCAGTCACTCTGCTGTGTTCACAAAATCTTGAGAACTATTACAGACTTGCATTGTTTTTAATCAGTGTATGCTTTGGAGAGAACTCAAGGGATCAAGAGAAGATCCCTTTGTAAAAGTCTCTCCCTTTAGTCAATTACTGCACTGGGTTTGTGATGGCACGACAGTATTAACAACAATGACTCAAGAAACTTACCATCTGCCTACTTCTGATAAATAATTAATATATATGTATATAATTTTTTTCTCTTCTGAAACAATGTCAATCAAGACCCAAACCAGACAGGCAGAATCACTACTAAAACAATCAGATGAAAATGAAAGTCACTACTTCCTAAGTTCCACAGAACAGCAGACCTAAGATTCTTGCGGGGAAAAGGTCAGTGAGTTAGCAAAAAGCTATGTCCATTAAAAACACACTAAGAAGTTCTATGTAAAGAAATGTGCGGAACTCTGATTAACCCAGCATATTATAAATGTCTGTAATTGTGGAAATTTAAAACTTAACTACTGGCTGAGTTAATATTCCATTCAACATTAGTGTCAGTATATTAAAGTCAGCTATCCTGCCTTTGAGTTCAGGAAATTTCAGATTGGAATTGATCCATTAAGACAATTACCTTCCAGCTCTGGGCTGGAGGGCAATATGGCAAAAATGATATTCACTGATTTTTGTTTTGGGAAAACAAAAATATGCCAATTATTTTTATGATACTGATAGTGGACAGACAGATACAAACAGTGGGAACATGAGATTAAAGGAATAATTCTATAAAATGGGCCCACTGTGCTCACCACCCTCCACATGCTTTCACTTTATTTTTTTCTTTTCAGGGCTGAGGACCAAACTCAGGGTCTTGTACGTGCTAGGAAAGCGCTCTGCCACTGAGCTAAATCCCCAACCCCCTCATGCTTTCACTTTTAAAAAGCAATTTACCACATGATATGTTAGCAAACTACCCGTTATCTGCAGGAGAAATGCGGGCCCAAAGTACTACAAGAACACAAATTACCCTGCAGGGGTTGGGGGAGGTTGTGACCCTTACAGACCAGATCCCAGAACTCAAAGAGATAAGGATAACTCCTCCTAACCATAACATCGGTAAGAAGAGTAGTAATTAGAACTGATCAGCATGAGTCCAAGTGACCAGAGTTGTCAAGGCAGTGGGGATTTGAAGGTCTGATGTCATCCTGCTGTCATTGGAGAACAGGACCTGAATAGCACTCTGGAAACTTCCCTGGGATCCCAATAAAACTGGTGAACAGGAGAGGCCCGCCCCACCGCCTTCTCTAAGAGGACCCATTCTCCAGTAAAAGTGTTCCTTTTCCTCCTTTACCTAGCGTTTTAGTGAACTCATGGCTACTACTATGAGTGATGTATCTGAAATCTTTTTTACCTCATCCCAAGAACTGGGGCAAAAGGGAGCCTTCAGGTTGCCTCAGTTTTCCAGAAGGCCTCAGCACTATAACAATATAAGTTGCAGAAAGTAAAGTGCCTCGAAACATTGGCTGGCATGGAGAATACTGAAGATCCAATCCTGTCTCAGCCAGATAGGGGATACAAGGCAAAGAGAGATTAGGTGACTTGCACAAGTGTCCACCTTGCATTCACATGAGACCTTATTCTGCTATCTGTCTGCTCCCTGTGGGTAAGTTTCATCTGCCCAGCCAAAGAGCCAGTTTCCCGAGAGCAGCCTCCAGTCAGCCTACCTCTGATCTGTCCCACTGTGTACAACCTGGTATCCTCCAAGCTTGATGCAAGGTTCCATGAGCAAACTGATAGCTGCACACATCCTACCATGAAAAAAATTTATACTTATAAGTGATATAAGTGCTCAGAGAATACTACAGTCTTCACATGTGACACACATTTTCCATAAAGCCAGTGGGATAAGAGAAGGGGAACATGTGAGCTTAATATACAAACATACCAACATGATCTGAAAATGAGAGGCTCATGCTTATCCCCAGGCAAGGGGACTAAACAAGCAGTATCAGAAAGATGGTGCTCACCATTTCCAATGTCCTCACCAAGCATTTCTTGAGTAACACTTCATTCTAGTTAGACTGCTTCTTTTATAAACTGCACTTGTATATATTGTGCTCATTCCTTTACTGAGATTTAGAATATCTTCTCTTTGTACAGTCTCTTTCTTTTAATAAATCTGGGCTGAAGCAGTGGCTCAGCAGTAGAACGCTTGCCTGGCAGGCATGAGGATCTGGGTTTGAACCCCAGAATCACATACACAACTAAGTGTCAGAGAAATAAAAGCCAGATGAAGAAAAATTGATTCTCTCTCTTTCTCTCTAAAATACTGCTACTACTAAAAATAATAAATTCAAACTATCATATTTTCTGAAAACATTTTACAATTCCTTTTCCAATCTGTTGACATTTTTCATGTTGAAAAATTCTTTTTTCAGCTCAATAAAGCTTCTCATTTTCATTATATAGATTTCCAGAGTTTCCCATTTGGTTTACTTTTGGGTATTTTGTGTCATTATGATGTGATGCTGTGTTGTGTTATGATTGTTGCTACTAGTGTGAATGGGATTTTTCCCCAGATTATTGTCTAATTGGTTAGTATCTATGAAGACTGAATTAACTGATTTGACCACCAGCTAAAATAGGTGTTGCCTTTCCCTCCCTCATTGTTACTGTCCTTTTGAAATTTACATTCCTGGTCAAGGAGTTTCTGGGGCCACTGTCATATTTCCTGCCATTTACTCAGATCTCTTTATTTGTTCTAATAATTTTTTTCATTGTCTCCTAAGTTTTCTGTTTCCAAATCTTGTTGGTAGCAAATATTAATACTATTTTTTAAACTTTTTAATAGTTGAAGTTCAATTTGTTTTTCATATCTTATTTTGCTGGTCAGAGCATACAGAGCAACATTCAGTAATAAGGAACTATAATGGGGTAAGAGGAAGAGCCAGGGACTTTGCAGTCAAACACGCCTGGTTTCAAATCATAACTCAAACACTAACTATTTGAATGACTGAACCATTCTAGGACAAAGTGTTATAATATATGAAATGTTCATAATTTGTACCTTGCAGGGTCATTTTAAAAATTAAGGATAACGTATGTGAAGAAAGTAAGTACCTGGAAAAAAAAATACTCAAGCAATAATAATTAAAATTCTATTATGGCAAGGGTAAGTGATCCTGGAGAGAGAAGGGGAGGGTGGTAATGGTAAGTGACCTTGCTTGATCCTTGAATTTAACTGGAATGAGGTGTTGATGTAAGACATTCTTCATGATGTCAAGGAAATCTGCTCCTCTGCCTACTTCTTAGAGTTTATTTGAGGAATGGATGTCTCATTTTATCAAAAGCCATGTTGATAACTAAAATCGTGTTTTAGATACTAAATAAACCAAATGAATGATACAATCCAGAAAGCTAAAATTAACCTTAATGGTGAAATGTTTTCTCTAATTGTCATTTTTAGGAGCCACCTTTAATAAATTCTGAGTAAAGTAAAAATCAGAGGAAAGGCCTTTCTTCTCTGTTGTCTATGTCCACATTCTTCTTTATGGGATATGGCCATGCCTTCCCTGAGAAAGTGACCACCTGCTTCCCAAATCTGCAATTTTTTTTCTATGACTCAAGCAAAGCTTCTGGGATTCTGCCAGGGAAGGTCACTGGCCAGGTCAGAGGTGGCAGTCCCAAAGGCAGGACCTTGTATAAAATGGAGCAGAGAAGCTGAGCCATTCAGGTGAAGAATCACTCTGTAAGTACAGTGCCAATTTGCTCCAGGGACTCTGAATTTCACTCTGAAACAATGAGAAGGGGGAACCTGATCACTGAACTGCATAGCAAGTAACTCATCTCTCAGACCCCCATGACTGTCTGCCATCATATCCTGCAGCTGGAAACGCAAGGATGGCCTTCTTGGAAGACAACTCTGCAATATCAATAAATTAAATGTCCAGCTGTACCAGGGAGGCTGAGGCAGGAGGAGCTCAAGTTCGAGGCCAGCCTCTGTAACTCAGTGAGGCCCTAAGCAAAGAGACCCTATCCCAAAATAAAAAATAATAAAGGACTGGGGATGCGTAAGCGCCCCTGGGTTCAATCTCTGGTTCCAAAAACAAAACAAAACAAAACAAAAACTAAAGGGCTGGGCAAGTAGCTCAGAGGTTTTTCTGTGCATATAACATGCATACTTGTTCTACGCACAGAAAAAAGACAGGGACATAGAGGCATGCCAATGTCTTTTTTTTTTTTTTTAAGAGAGAAGGACAGTGAGAAAGAGAGATAGAGAGAATCAATTTTTATAATTTTTATTGAGTTTTTCACGTAGCTTTCGTTGTTCTGACACTTAGTTGTGTACATGGGTGCTGGGGTTTGAACCCGTGTACTGGCAGATGCTGGGCAAGCACCGTAACCATTACTCCAGCTCCCATGCCAATGTCTTAAACTTGGCTATTTTATGTTAGAAATTATAGGTGGGCTTTATTATCTCCTGAAAATTGTATTTTTGGAATAACCTAGGTTTTATCCCCCATGTGTTAATTTAATATTAATTCAATTGTGTATTAACTGAATGATCACAAATAGAATGACAGATATTTTTAACTGTTTCATGCAGAATACACAGTAGGAAGCATATGCAGCAGGAGAACTATAAGCACTGATGAATGAGACAGTGGCAGAGGAAGAGTAAGCCCTTTTCAATAGCAAGTGTGTCCAACAACAGAATGAATGGGCTAAATAAAAATGACAAAATTTTGTATTCGGTGCTATGTTCCTGGCACTCTAACATCTTCATCTCATGGGTTTCATATCCATCCATCCATGAAGGCAGATATGAAAACATCCCTTGCTGTAGTTTAGGGAACTTGGCAGGAAGGAGTCAGTGCCAGGCCACATGGCTAATGAATGGCAGTGTGGCTCTCATGAGGTTCATCTCTGGATGTAGGGCCCTCAACCTCCTGTGCCCAGGCAGAGGCTGGGTGGCCTGGCAGATGCAACCCCAGTGTGACCAGTGATGTCCTCACACTAGTTGCCAGCTCGGTTGGAAGCCATGTGGCACATGGGAAATATTCATGCCTTGGGTTCACTCAGTCTAGCTGTGGGGTCGTGGGCAAGCTGGTCCACCTCTCTAATCTTTGGACAGAAACCAAATGAAGCGGGGTGGGGCAGCTCACTGAAACTGAGAACAAACTTCTTCCTGATGAAAGTAAAGGTTGAAAGGCTGCCTCTCAGCACCTGGAAGACCCCAACAAGGCTCAAAGAGTGGAGAAGTCCCCCACCCTCACCTGCCCCTGATCACTAAATCTATAAGTATATATCACTAAGCTTTCACTTCCATAAATTATAGCTGCAAGAGAAGCTGCTTCTCCCCAGTTTGATCAAACTACATAAAATTCATTTTTCCTTTTTCTTGTTTTGCCTATTTCTTATTCAGGCAGCCAAATCCAGCCAACCAGGATCCAGGCAGGGTCCCTGAGTTACACTGCACATATCAAGATGTTTCACCTATAAAATTAGGAAAATACCTATAGCACGCAGTGATTGTGAGGACAGAAGATCACTTCTTTTCAATGTCTAGCACTGTCTCCCCACTGGGGCAGGAGACAGGCAGACAGAAATGGGGCCCTCATAGAATGCGATCCTACCACACCAGATTAGAACCCCAGGCTAAAGTTTGTTGTTTTGGCTGGAAGGCCTCACTCTCACTGGTTGCCCACACATTCTGTTGTTGCCCCAGGCTTCCTTGACTACTCTGACAGAGGTCAGCCCCAAAGAGTTCTTTTGAACCCAAGCAATTCTTTTATTTTAAGAAACAAGTACAGGACAAACTCAGATTAACTAACACATTAAATTTTTTCATTATTGAAATCAGAAATTAAAATTGTACACCTTTAATTGAGTCCGAAAAAGTTAACAATCAAGAAAGACTTTCCAATGAAAAGCTAATTCCTTATCAAAACTGTATAAAAACACCTAGACAGAGAGCCATCAACAGTAACCTTTCGGGGACCCTTCTAATGCTATGGGAGCTTTCCTTGCTTGTTTCTAATAAATTTGAATTTGTACCCTCTCACATCAGCTTACTTCATTCTTTGGGTGTGTGAGAAAAGAACCCTCAAGCACTCACACGACCCTATGTCACACTATTACTTTTCCCCAAGTATATCTTTCAAAGCAGACATCTTGTGTTTGTCTGTGATGTTTACATAACCCTTGTGCAAATAACTTAGGTCCTCTGTGTCTCAGTTTCCCATCTGTAAGATGGGGATAATAATAGCCCACAGTTACTTGAAGTCATGAGGATCAAAGAATCTTCTATCTCTACAGCCTTTTGAGTGATGCCTGGCACAGAGTAAGCACATGTGGTTGCTAGGTTAAAAATATACACATATAAATGAAGAAAATAAACAATAATAAATGCTGGAGGGGTTGTGGAGAGATAGGTACACTAGCATACTGTTGGTGGAACTGCAGTCTGGTACAGCCCCTCTGGAAAGCAGTGTGGAGAATCCTCAAACAACTAGGGATGAACCCACCATATGATCCAGCTATTTCTCTACTGGGTATTTTCCCAGAGGATTTAGAATCAGCATATTACAGTGACACAGCAAAATCTATGTTCATAGCAGCTCAATTTACAATAGCAAAATTATGGAAACAACCCAGATGCCCCTCACTGGTTGAATGGATCCAAAAACTGTAGTACATATATATCAATTAGAATCAATGATATGGCATCCTTTGAAGGTAAATGGATGGCTATGGAAGAAATCATGCTGAATGAAGTCAGAATAACTCAGAGAACCAAGGGTTGAATGTTTTCACTCATCTGTGGAGGCTGGAGCTAAACCCTGACCATTGTGAAAGGTGGTCAACTCTCATGTATTAAACCCTGATAAGGCATAGTGACATACAACCTAAGTCATTTGTAGAGATGTATTGGGAAGGAGGGGGAGGGGGGAGAGATAAGGGTGGGTAATTAGGGGCAGGATCCAGGGGGTAAATCTAATTTTCAGAATATAAATATAGGGGCTGGAGTGGTGGCTCAGCAGTTTCGGCGCTTGCTTGGCAAGCACGAGGACCCGGGTTTAAACCCCAGCACCACATACACAACTAAGTGTTGGAGGAACGAAGGGGCCATGTAAAACTAAATAAAGTTGTTTCTCTCACTCTGTTTCTCTCACTCTGTCTCTCTCACTGTTCCTCTCTCTTAAAACAAACAAACAAAAAAACCCACACAACTTAGCTATTTTCTTACCACGAGGAATTAATTCATTTCTGTGATTCTATTTTTCTGGTTCTATCTCATGGCAAGGCAGGAAAGGCAATGGCACGAGGAATTATTTCATTTCTGTGATTCTATTTTTCTGGTTCTATCTCATGGCAAGGCAGGAAAGGCAATGGTGGGGCACTGGGTGAAGGGCGCAGTTGCTATCCTAAGGTGCTCAGGAAGTGGGTTTCCTATAAAGTTGGAGGCCTCTCTGAAACAGAGCAACTTGCTCAAGCTGAGAGTAAAGGCTGAGGGGTTGCACTGCCTGGCCTGAATATGCCAAGGTAGCTGAGAGTGGAGGTCACCCCTTTCCTCACCTGTCCAGCACAAGCTAACTCAATCTGCACATCCTGCTTTTTCTCCCATTTTGCTACGTCTTCTCTTTAAAAAGTTTTCCCTCACCCCAAAGCTTACCAAAAGTGAAAAATCTGTAACAGTTTCTTCTATCTTCCTTCACAGCTAACTTTGAATAAAACTGATTTTTTTTTACCAATTTGACTCTGAATATACATTTATGGGGTAGTGAGTCTGGCCTCTTCTGCCTGGTAACACTCACCTGGGGGAAGGTGTTGCCAAAGGATGAAAGGAGGGGCAACCTGAGATGAGGGCCTCTTCCCTGCCCACCTCTTACTGCCTCACTATGGCTCTGCCAACAGGCAGGCCCACCCACACCACAAGGAAGGGGTCAGAAGACCAGACCTTGAGCTCTCCCAGGGGGAAGAGATGTGTTGAGCTATGAGTTTCCTCACCCATCATCTCTACATAAAAACACGCACACAGCACACATGCACATCATGCATACACATGCCACATACATAAAACACACATACCACTCTGGTCCTGGCACAATCTCAGCTTCCCCTTCGATGGCAAGAAAGCTCACGCCCGAGGGTCTCACCTGGGACAGAAGAAAGCACCTGCACCTGCAACAGCCTGCATACCCTTCAGAAGCTGTCTTGCCTAGCGCCAGAGAGGGAACCCGAAAGTTCTGGATAAGCCATCTATCCCAGGTCCTTGTGGGCAGGCTCAGCAGAGTCTGGCAAGGGGTGCAACTGAAAGGAGTGCAAGGATCAGGGTCCTTACCTTGACTTTCCTATGCAGGTGAGGGTTTGCCACAGTAGCAAGGAGAAGCATTTAGTGCTGCCTGGAAACTCGCATGCATGCACCACCCTGCATCAAATTCAAATCAACCTTAAAAACATGGGATTTTCCACTCACAAGCAAAAGTTTGGTACCATGGCAAAACAATTTGTCCCCCTTGAGAAGCAAAATGCCACCAAAGAGCTGGCTGTCCTCCAGGCCTCCTTGTTCTCCAGTTAGACTTGGTCCCCATCACTAGAGAGCTACCATCATCACATCTGGTGAAGGTACACAGTCACCCTGGGGGCTGTGGCTCTCCCAGCCCCACTTGCCTGATTGTCCAGGAACTACATTAGAGGGCTCCTGATTCATGTTCCTCCTTCCCTGTCTCCTTTGCCAGCTGCTACTCCACTACCAGAACCCGAGGCATTATACACAGGATCCTTTTTCTATGTTCTCCCTCAGGTGACCCCCGCTCCCAGGCATGGGGCCTCAATGCTGTCTCTTTGCTGATGACTCCCAAACCCAGCCATCAAGTCTTGCTGTCACCTTCTACAGGTCTCTCCATCTTCTGGATTCTCCTATGGCCTGCCTCATGACTCCTAGTCTTCCTGCATCTACCCTTGACTCTTTCATTCCCCCTCAGAAGCCACATGGGATAAGGCCAACCCTTCCATCTTTTAGGGGCTTCTCTTAGCTCTCAACAATGGTTGCCATGATCAACCATTTCCTGTAAGGTCAGGCTGTTGTCCACTTCTCCTGCTCATCCCTCCAGCTCCAGCCACACCGGCCTGTCCGTTTCTTGAGCATACCACATCCTTCCCAGCTCAGGTCCTTTGTACATGTTATGTCCCCTGGCAAAAAAAGCTGCATCTCCCTACAGATCTAGTTATTCCTCCACTTCACATGCAACCCTCTTATAATGATCTCTTCACTGTTTACTACTCAGCCATTCAGATTCTGCTCAAATATCACCTCTCCAGGAGGCCTGTTTCTACCAGTCCTCTCCTCCCCAGCATGAGGCTGATCCCCGTGACATTGGCACTGTACCTGTTCTTCTCCTGTGAATGAAGCTTCCTTCATTCAGCAGTCCAGGTGGAAGACAGGGCCCGGATGGCGGAGCTCAAAGAGCAATGTGATGATGTCACTGCCTCATAATCATGGTGTGTCAGCCTCAGGGCCCCAAAAGGGAAATTTCTAAAAAACCTTGGTCACTTGATCCTCCTACACTGCATGGTGCAAAAACTTTCTAGAGGAGGCAGAAACATATGGTTGGGCCAGTTGCATATTTACATCTATCATGCCACACATGCTCTATACATGGAGACTTTTGAAGTGAGGTAGACACACACACATTCACACCTTCCTGAGCCATTTATTCACAGGGCCATATACCCAGAAGTCTTTTTTCAGTTCCCACTTCATTCCTATCTGACTCAGCTTCTCCACCTATGCTCCAAAGAAGAAATGGCACTAATCCTTCCTTTTGCTGGAGTGCTGTAAGCAAATGGGCAGCACTTGTGAAGCTCTTGTTTTGAGCCAGGGGCCAGAAGAAGGGACCTGAATCAAGACTGTGTGATGCAGACATGTGGCCAGGTGATTTCCCATAGGGAGCTGCCTGCTGTAAGACAGACTGGACACTGTGTTGTGGGGATAACTGAGGAGATCGAAGGTTTCCTGCAGGAGGCCATACCCATGCTAACCTGGCAACGGAGTACAGAAATGCTACAATGCTATAGGACTAAAACACAATATAAAAGATGTTCTTTCCTAAATGCATTCCCTTGACTGACCCAGCATTTCTGAGCAGATGCGTTCAGCCCACTTGAGGGGTATGCCTTCTTGCTCCTGCTCAGCCACTGGAGCTTCCTGGCCTTTTACCCCAGCTGCATCTCTCTACAGATCTAGCTATGCCCCCACTTCAAATGCAACCCTCTTCTAATGTGCTCAGCTCAGGGTCCCTGATAATCACTGATGAAAAATGCACAAATAGAAACATCTGTATCCACAGCAATCCAACCCCAAATGCAAATACCCCACCAACAAGCTGTGTCTCCTATAACACACAGGGGGAAATGACTGCCTGCTCTTAGACGATGTTGCAATGAGGTTTTGAGGATCATTCTAAAATCAGTACAAGCTGAGAATTTTACAAGCTTCACCATGCACAGAAAACATATCTGGCTTATGATGCAGCATCTAACTACAGATTATTCCACATTTAAAATGCAGACATATTGTGTGCAGTTCCTATAATACGGAGTAGGCAGGAAAAGCCTGGGGGGAAAATGTGAAACTTATCAGATGAAAGGAAGAGGAGAAAATGAAAAAGGACATTTTGTTCTAAGCCCACTATTTCATGCGAATCCAAATAAGAAAAATATTCCTTGATCTTCACATTAGAAAAATTTAATTACATGCAAACTTTCACAATACAAATGCATATACCATTTTAATGATCATCCAATAAGTGCAAAACCACAAGGCTCCCTCCACGGGTGGGAGAGGAGCGAGGGGAGGCAGCTAACCAAGGGAAAATGCACTCCTCAATATCCGGCTCTCTTAGAACAATTCTCTGCACAGAAAGCACATCAAAAACCACAGCCCTACCTTTTCAGAGGGATTAAACAAAGATCTTTCTTCTTTGTGACCAACACCTTCTTAGGAGAATCTGTTATCCGTTGTAGAAGGAATGTCAGGAACCTCTGGGAGGAAATGTAGCTGCATTTGTATTCTGCTCAGAAGATGTCATCACAGCTCTGTTTACCTTAACTGTGGACCATGATTCAGCCGTGACAACTGTCTTGCATACTGATCAATTTATTTGCAGCAAAATTTCTAGCATTAACTGCTTAGGTTCTGAAAAACCAGTTACTCAGATTTCTTATGCAACTGTAGCAAATATACATTTGGAATATCTAGACTGTTACCAAAATGATTCAGTGAGAAACCATAAAGAATTTTTTCTGAATTGCTAGCAAGGGAGGGTTCCTTCCACTTAGGGATGAATCAGAGTAGTAGGTGGTTCCCAAGGGTCCTCCTTGGAGCTGGATTTTTGTGATGCAATGTACAAAGAAATCATTAGACCTGGAGTCTGGGGACCCTGCACCTAGGTCCTTGAGAGGTTTTAACCAGCTGTGTGGTACTCTGTGAGACATCTCTAACCCACAGGCAGGTTGGACCTGCAGCTCTGCAATAGGGCAGGAGGCAGCAGAAATGGGAAAGAAGTGGCTGCTGGATACAGGGAGGGAAGGAGGGAGGGAGAGGCCAGATCCTGCCTCCTCCAGCTGTTCTCTCTAGCCTGGACACTGAGCACTGGCTATGAGCTGCCCTTCCAGCAAGCAGGATTTAGCAGTAGGGAGCACAAACCAGCTCAAAAGCAGACTGGGAGAGATGCCCTCCTACCTCAACTAACACTGATGGTGGAGGCAGAGCCCTGGCTCCTCAGGTCCCATCATGCACCAAGCTGTGCCCTTTGTACCTACCATGTGGTGAGTTTCTGCATTCCCACTAGTGTCCAAACCCACCAACTGCAGTTTTCTTTGCCACCCTGCTAACATCTCTATGCTGAACTTTATTAAAAGGTGAACAACACAGACCCAGCAAGAAGATGTGCCAGCAGCAAGAAGAAAGGTGGGAAGGTCACTTTCAAGGTTGTGATTCTGGAGCAAAATAGTAAGGGGGAAATGCCACATTCAACATGGCCTACTGGGTGAGACACAAGGTACAAAGATCACAGGTCTGACCGCAATGGAACACCCAGCCATGAGCTGTCTCACACTTGAGTTAATTCTAACATCCTATCAGCCACTGACCATTAGAGGAAAGCAGGGGTCATCAGCCACACAGAAGACAAAACACAATACCCAGGCTGGAGGACTTGGTGTCCAGCAGACAGACTGTCTCTGAAATGACTGTGACCTACCAAGGCCTAAACCCAAGGAATCAGAGGCCCAGTGAAGCAGGAGAGGCCCCAAGATAAAGAACAAGAGGTGGACCACTGGTGAGAGTGTGTGCAAGGTATTCAAAGCTTGGATGCTCCACATTAAAAAAAAGACACAGCTCCTGGAATGGAGAAAGTTCAAATGTTGCATGGAAAAGAACCTGCTAATGAGACAAAATTTGTCAGCCTGGATGACAAGCCTTGAGGGAGAAAGAAAAATGAAACCATTTTCAAATGCCCAAGGGACCCTCTGTATAAAAATGGAAGAGCTAGTTCTTGATTATCACAGAGGCCTCCTCACAAAGCTTGAGAATATGAAGAGTAAGGGGGAAAAATTAAAAAGGAATAGCCCACATGGATGTTGACTGTCCAAATGCAGTCTAAAGTTGAACAGAAACCAAATGAATAAATGTGTCTGATATAAAGGGAAAAACTAATAAATTATGAAATATCCACACAAATAAAAATCACTCAGCCATTAAATATCACAATTTCAAAGAACTGTTAAAGAAAAGTACTTAAGAGTAAATTAGTAGAGCAAGATGCAAAATCTGATGCAAACATGTTTGACAGGAATCCCTCAAGGTTCAGTTTCAGCCATCCAAAACCTACTGTTTGACCTTAGCTTCCATCTATGGCTTGGTTCTGAAAAGCCCCCAGGGACCCATATGTTAAAAGGTTTAGTCACCAGCCTGTGGCACTACTGGGACGTGGTGGAGCCTTTAGAAGAGGGGCTTGTGGGAGGAAGTTAGATCCTTGCGAGTGCATCCTTGAAGGGGATACTGGGTCCTTCTCTCACCCTCTTTTTTTCATCTGCCATGATACGCTGCCTTGTCACAGGCCCAAGGCAACAGGATCAGAGACCAGGGACTAAAACCATGAGCCAAAATAAACCTTTTCTCCTTTAAACTGTTTATCTTAGGTATTTTGTCACGGTGAATGAAAGCTGACTAATGACTGATCCTGAATGAATGCCTTGGCCCTTGAAAGGATAAACAGTCCAAATGCCCATTTCAAGATAATTCTGGCATCCCTGTACTCATGTGAATGATGATCATATGACACGCAGGTCACCATCACATCTATACTTGCTTTATTAAGCACCACTACTACAAATAAGACAAGCCATCTGAACCTATTGTTCAAACTTGAATGCTCACTTTCAAATGTAAATATGTGTTCTAGATGTACTTAGATTAAAAATCTCATGTGGATGGTATGTTTCCATTCTCTTTGTCAGATGGTTTATAAATGTGAAAGTATCACTGCAAGATTAAAACATGCAATAATCTAGGAACATATGGTAAAAGCTATTAAATTTATGCGTAAAAATTTACGTGCAAAACCAATTCTTAGGAATTTTAACAAATATTCAATGGGAAAATAAAGCAAATATTGAGAACACATTAGCCTGCTACCTTTATAAAGATGTTGTGTATATCTTTTCTAAACCAAAATGCATATCAAACCACAAATAATATTACAAAGCAGATTTAGAGTATATCATAACTCAAATCTTTGTGGAATTGTTTGGTATACTGGCCTTCATAAAAATGAGGAACCTTAGGGATTTAACATTTTTTTTTCTATTTAGACTATGCATCTTTCAAGCTAGTCTTATTTGGACTTTTCACATTATTACAAGAATGAATTAATAGCTAACTTTGTCAAGTTTGCTACCTCAAAAATTCACAGGGGGTAACCCCTCAAAATCACACTATAACTTCTATGGTAAATCATTGTCAATCCAGATATAATTAAGAAAACAAGGAGAGCAAAGAAAAAGAAGATGTTAGGGAAATGTGAAGTACCCTTCAACATCTTATTTTCCTCCAAATTCAGTTGCACATGAATACCTATTTAGTGTCATAAATTGTAGTGTAGTGAGCACAAAAGGATCTAGCGGGGACAGCATCCAAACTGTTTCTAACCTAGGAATCAATTTTTACAATGTGATTTCTGGTAATGAACAATAATCTAATAGTAACAATATATATTTTTGTTAAAATGTCAGATTTTCACTCAAGGATGGTAATATTCAGCTTATACCTCAACCACAGCCAAACACTGACTTTGATGCTCTGCCATCAGCATTGTCAAAATGAATTAATTCTATGCATGTCTAATACATGTTCATGTAGAGAAAGATTGTTTGTGTGTATGTGTGTGAGTGTATGTGACCACTTACTTGAGGCAAATACAATAAAAAGGAACCAGAGCTAGCATCTGTTAAGATTACATATGGTTTATTTTATTTTATTACTTCCTATTAGCTCTAAGTTTTTAAAACTTAGAATATAATACACTTATGATGGGGAAACAATGTAAATGACGTAACTTAAAGTAAATAGCACCCAGGACGTTGGGCCCCAAGTCAAGCTACTTGGGAGCTGAGGGCACAGGGCTAGGGAAGTGTCACTGAAGCATAAGGTATGACATCTTGCAGCCACTCATGCTGGGCAAACTTACCCTACAAGGGATGGTGGGAGGGCAGAGAGAGAAAGATTCAAAGATGGAGTATCTATTGAGTTTCAAAGAGGTGCCAGGCCTGAACAGGCTCCTGAGCCCTCACAGCTAGGCTGTGGAAGGAATAACATTATCACCAAGCCCCAGGTGTGATTACATGCAGTGTTTTCTGATTAGAACAGTAGTAACTGTGCATAGTAAACAATCTGGTCTATTCGGGAAGCATTAAGAAGGAGAGGATGAGGCTAGATAATTCGGGGCAAAGTTGGGGCGCGGGGTGGCAGAAGATGAGACTACAGAGATGGGGAAGATGAGTCTCCAGCAAACAATCATTGGAAAACTGTTTCTTTAAGGTGGGGGAAGTCAGGTGTAGTGACACATCGTTGTAATCCCTGCCACTCCAAAGACTAAGGCAGGACAATCCTAAATTCAAGGTCAAGCTGGGCAAATTACAGAGACCCTGTTTCAAAATTAAAAACTAAAAAGGGTTGGGATGTAGCTCAGCAGTGGAGCTCCACTGGATTCAATACCTGTGCCCCCTCCCCTCAAAATAAAAAGAAAAAAAAAGATGGGGGAGATGCTGCTACCAGCTCAAAGTCAGGGCAAGGGATAGCAGTGGCCAGAAGATTGTGCATTTCCTCCTGGCAGCAACCTTGTGACTCTCTTCTCCACCTCAGGACTTCTCCATGCCAGAGGGCAACGGGGAGGGAAACTTCACATCTCTCCCAAGAACAGTGTCAATCCCTGAATGCACAGGAAGGAAAGATGAAGCCCAATAGATCAGGGAAGAAGGGCAAGTGGCTGTGTGAAAAGTGACCCCACAGCTAAGTTCAGAGAGCCCTGGGACCCAAGGTGCTACCAACACAAAGCAGGAAGGACAGTGAGTGGTAGGTCCAGAAAGCTCTGGGGAGGGAATAAATTGGAGGCTATGGGTGAACATTATCCAGTATACTAGTAATCAACAAGGTGAGTGGGAGCAGAGTCCTGTTCTCTGGGCTCATGGATACTGTGGCTTTCTCAATTATCATCCAAAATAGAAGGCCTCTGAAGGACAGTAGGATGAATATTAAGCCAAGGTGCATGCAGAGACATTAAAAACTCAGGCACACATGGAAACCATCCAGCAAAGCCAGGACACATGTTCACTCTCCACAGAGAGGCATTAATGGCCCAGCCTCAAAGACAGTGGCTGGCCTCCATCTTTTGGGGTAACAGCACCCATATAAATCATGAAGCAAACAGCTCCACCAGAATAGCAGATGGTCAATAATCTGGGGAATATGGGTAAATTGGGAATACTATTGCCTAATTTAGACTCCCCAAACCACCTGGCCACCTGCATTTACTACTCATTTCACTCAAACTCTAAGGAGGTGCGATGGGGACAGATGGATGTATTTGATGACAGCAACATTTATTATGTGTTCAGGGTGCACCTCTGTTCCCCTAGGATAAGCTCCCTGGGGGTGTGGAGTGTTGTGTATCCATTTTCTCTTATGGAATCATGACACCTTTCAATAATGGCCATGTTTTCCTTGTTGACATGTTTGAGATTAAGTGGGTCCCATGGAAAGGGGTTCCGGTGCCCAGAGTCCAACTGCTTTTCTGTGCCAGAACACTCTACCTGTCAGCAACTTGGCAAGAACAGAGTAAAAAGGTAAGAAGGCAGGGCCTCACTGCAGCTGCTTCACTATGCATGCTCCTCAAGTCTTCAGACAAAGAGGCAAGTGAAATGCTCCACAGCAACGGAATTGGGCAGAGAAGACTTGGGGGAAATAAGTGGAGGATTCCTGTGCAGTTGAAGATAATTTGGTCACAGTTGCACAAGGGCATAACATTGTAAGTAGGACATACTGGCCATGAGATTCCTGTTCTTCAAGAGTCAATGAATGGATTAATTTTACTTGAAGTCCAGGCGCTGGCCAAAGAATTACTTAGGCCACAATTACTCAGGTACAATATCAGCACCTAAAAACCAACAGCAGTGTCACAGCTATCTCTGGAGCCTACCCCCACTCAAATGTAATGGACTTAAGAGAGCCCATCCCTATCATTGCCTGCTCCATAAGGATAGAGGTGGCAGGGACCTGGCCCTGAGCCAGAGGAATGCCTGTAGTTTTGTGGTCAGAAATGTGCACAAAGATGGCTACTGTTGGGACTGGAAAGGAAGTGATGATGAATAAGGGTGGAAGGGGTGGAGAAGAGAGGGCTGGAACCCCAGGAAGCAGGGAAACTAATTCAAAAAGACTGAGCAACCTCGGATCAGCAGCATTGGCCTTGCTACTTCCTGAGTAAGAACAGAAGAGATAACGGCTTCTCTTAGGGAGAATTACTATGCCCTGACTCTTGGGTTATTGAAAAGTGAGAACCAAAAAAAGAAAAAAGAAGCAAATAGTGTTCTAGCTGGCCAGTCTCCACAGCTCAGAAGGGAGACTGGTACCTACAGAGGCAGCAATGGGTGTTCTGGACTGATAGCTGTGGGGAATGAAGCATGAAGGAAGGCAAAAGGCTTGTGTGACCAGGTGGCAGATGGCAATGCAGGTAGTCAGCTATCTGCAGACACCAGGAGATTAGGGGTTCCCTGGAAACTGGGCTTCAGTGAGAGTAGAAAGCTGCCCAGCTGCCAATGAGCATGAGGTAGGCCAGCAGACCAGAAGAATTCTAGTGGTTCACCTGGGGCATAGAATCCAGGTGCTGCCTCCTAGAAGCAGGGCTTGGAAAACACGAAGGAGAAAGTGTCCTTGGACAACAACTTCGACCATCTGTGCCCCACCTACCCTATACCACAATTTCAGAAAAATCCATGAAAAAACTCCACAAAGGTTATTCTTTTTACCTATTTTAATCTAAGCTCCTGGCTCCCCAGCTTAAGCCTCCTATCCTGAAGTCAGACATCCCCTTTCTTATTCCTTTTGTTCCACTTTTCTCCTCTATGCCACTCCACTTCCCCTGCCCTTCAAAACCATCTCTCCATTCTCCTGCATCCCTCTCTTCCTCTGCTCACTTGCCAATTTTCTCTTGATCCCTCTCTCAGGCCTTGCTTTCTGTTCCCATGTCTTTGCTCCTCTGGACATCTCTGATCCCTACCAACACTCAGCCTCCCTTCAAAAAAAAGTACCAATGAGCACACACATATACCTTCACATAAACTTTCTTCCTGAGGCCTCTCCTCTGGCTTGTTCCTCTTGATTTTGCTTCTTGCTTCAAGTTTCCAGGTGTAGGCTTGTGCTACTGTTTGACTCTACATGAAGATTAATGTCAATAAATCTAGTACACTCTGCATAGGAAAATATTGGGTAAAGGTAATTCTGTTATTCTCAAATGGGTATCCAGTGTTACTTTCTAACTGGAAAAACAGCATTGTGTTCAGGAAAATCTTTGAAAACCAAAACAAATGGCATATCACTCAGTAAACACAAATCTTTCCATAAAAGCCTTTTCTAAAAAGAAAGAAATGTGAATATTTCATTTGTTTACACCACAAATTAAGGAAATCACATATTCGTCCATAGATATAAAATTTTCCTTTAAGAAGTTTTATGAAAGTAGTTTCCTTGTTGAATGTATTCCTTGATGAATATATTCATCCATCATTCAACAAAAACATTTTGTGTTAAATTTTAAACAGTGAATTACTCTATAAATGTAAAATATGCAAAATAGTAAAACTATTTACATGCAAGGCATTAAAATCACTTTTCCTGTCAAAGTGGTGAGGGTATTATTTTTATGCTATCTGGTACTATAGACCAAACAGATCTGTCCCTCATGGCCCAATTTCTGCATGAGACCCCAAACTTTGAAGGGAGGGAATCAAAGCTCCACCTAAACTGGAGATCAGAGGACTTTTTCTGCAAAGTCCACAGGCCATCAGTGATATATTTCATTTTTCTTGCCACTGGGTCAGAAGTTCCCTCTCTAGCATCATAATGTCCCAAAGGTAGCTATTCAACTGCAGTTATGCTACAAAAGCAGCCGCAGTCACTACACAAATAGTGGGTGGGACTCTGTTAGAATTTATTAACACTGAGATTTGAATTTAATTCAAGTTTCACATGTCATGAAATATTCTTTTAGTATTTCTCTCTATTCACTTAAAAATGTAAAAATTATTCTTGACTCATGGGCTGTATAAAAGCAGGAGGAAGGGAGGATGCAGCCCACTGGCTATTAATTTGCCAACCTCAGGCCCTACAAGATCCAGTTCTGGAGGTCTAGGAGGGTATTTCCAGAGATGACTGGCATGTAGGACTAAACAGGGAGATCTGCCCTGAAATGTAGGTGGTACTGTCCAGGCTGGAGGCCACGAGGGCACAAAAGGCAGAAGGAGGAAGCTACCTTCTTAAGCAGATGTGTCTCTTGGTACCGTCATTGGCCCAGGACTTCAGACTACAGCGCTTTCACTCCTCTATGATGGATTCTCACCAGCAATTCTCCAGGCAGTTTGGAGGCCTTCCACCTCAGAGTGAGCCTGCCTCTTGTCCTGAGATTCCAGCTTCTTGGACTGAACAGCAACTGGTTCCTTTGGCTCTCCAACCTGCAGATGTCATTCTGGGACTACCCAGCTTTTGATCACAGGAGCCAATCTATAATAAATACTCCTTTATAATCATATATATACTTACCCTGTTGGTTCTGTTCTTCTAGAAAACCTCAATACACAGACACGGCATTTTTATCTATTGAGAAAAGACCCTGCATCTTTGATGCTGTGCTTTCATAAGAGAGCTCAGTTCTCTGTGGAGTAAAACTCTTCACCACTGTGGTCAGTTCCATAGGGCCATTTAAGGAGGGACAGAGGTAGACACACCTGAGCTTGTCTCAGAGATGAAGGAGGTGAGAATCTATGCAGGAACCCCAGAGTACCCAGTGACTTCAGAGAACTATTTCCACTGCTGGACCTCCTATTGGTTGTTCCTCGCCAAGGAGCCATCAAAGAGGTATTTAGCCACTTGATGATCTTTGAGGAAGTACCAGAGATGCAAAGCCCACCCTCTGTACCCAAGAGAGACAAGGTAGACCAGGACTACTAATGATCATTATGTGAAAAGAAGTGGAGGCAAATCAAAGAAGGCCGTAGAGACCTGCAGAAGCAGCTAGATGAGTGAGGACAACTGCCAGGGAGGCAAAAACCAAACCAAAAACAACAAAAAACCCCAGCCAAATAGATATATAGAGAGTGGCCTTACAACAAGAGGAGGCAAAAACCCTCAAGTGAGGGGCAATGGGAGAACAAATGAAAAAGAGAGATCTGGACCCATCTTATAAGGGCCTCTTCCATTTGCTTTCCACCCTATACTCTACAGACTGTCCCTAGAATGGGGGTTCTGTGGCAGGCTAAGGACAGCTGGCCTCAGAGATAAGACAAGGTGGAAGTGTGCCAGGCTGGCCCTTGTGCCATCTCCGGGGTCCTGATGGGAGGTCTCACTGTTATTGGGGGTTTCAGAGGGAAGCGGTTGGTGGGAAAAAGGTCTCGGAAAGGCCTAAGCTATGGAGTAGGAGAGGGTGGATCTGAGGCTGCCATAACCAAGACACCAGCAAAAACAACTAATTAAAATTCCACCCAGCCACCACTATAGTCTTGTTGTTCTGCAGGTCCTCTGGGAGGACATGCACAGAGGACAGAAAGCAGACAGAAAGTAAGATGCTCACAGGGCCCAAGGCTGCCAGCCACACAGAGAAAATTGGGTGTTTGGGGTCATGGGAGGAGATGGGCAGTGGCAGCATGTGGCTGAATTTTCTTAAGAAAAATTCCACTGTGTAAGTCCCCCTGACTAATGCTCACTGTTCCATCAGGGGATCATGATAATAGGAAATTCTGGTGAAGGATATGCTTGGAGATGGTAACGCTGGTAGCTGGTGGGAAAACCCTGGCACAGTCTGACAAGCGGGAATCATGACTTGGCTCTATTGATACATAACTGCCTGGAGCAGGGTCCAATACAGAGCAAATATAGATGGAGATCACAGATGAGTTCCCTAAGGAAAAGATCAGTGCTGGATTTACATATCAGTACCACCATTGACCTGGACAGGCCACCTTCACTGCTGTTGAGGTTCTTATGGGAGAAGGGCATTAAGGGACTGTGATTCTTTGTTCCTACATTTACCAATTCTGATTACTTTCTTGTCACAAAGGCAAAAGAGACCACCAAAGCAGAAAACCCCCCTGAGATAAGTTAGTAGCTCTGAAGGATCAGATGCCAGTCAGTCGTAAGTCTGGCCCTCCTCTACCTCTGACCAACAGGCTATAAAAATTTAGATTTCCACAGCCTCCTTCTCAGGATTGATAATTTGCTAAAATAGTTACCAGAACTCAGGAAAACATTCTATTCCTATCACCAGTTAATTATAAAAGATGCAACTGAGGACCAGCTAAGAGGAAGAGATGAATAGGGCAAGGTATAGGGGGGTGGAGCTTCCAAGTCTTCTTGGGGTTACACCACCTTCCCAGAGATTCCATGTGTTGACCAACCATGGAGCTCACCAGCCTCCAACATTTAGGGGGTTTTTCATAGGTTCCATCATTTAAGCGTAACTGATTATATCATTGGCCTCCAAGTGTCTGGCTCAATCTCTAGTCCCTCACCCCCTCTTGAGTTTGTGGGGTGGGGCTGAAAGTCCCAGCCCTTTAATCCTGCTTTGGTCTTTGAAAGTCCAAAAGATGGGGTTTTTCAGCCCCCACCCAGCATCCACCCTAGGGGTCCCAGCCACAGTCATCTCATCAGCATACAAAAGACACTCTTAACACTCCAGACAGCCAAAGCGTTTTAAGAGCTGAGGTCAGGAGATAGAGGAAGGCCAAATATATACTTCTTATCACAATTGGGAACTTCAACAAAGCAGTATCAGGATATACCATTCCTCTGTTATGAAAAACTTCATCTGTCTAATTAATTTCTTTCTATCCTAAAAGGAGTCCTAGAATACAGAGAGGGTATTCTAAGAAGAAAGAATATTCCAGTGTCATAATACTATATCAAACAAATCCTACATCTTTTTCAATCCACTTCCCACCAGGAAGTAGGTGTCAAAAAATGGTGAGGATTTGGTTTATTACACATCACAAAATTATTTGTGTATATTTCTAGATCCAGAAACCAGATCTGGATCTTAACAGATACGAGAGAATAAAAGTTGGGAATTATATATTAAAGGAATAGCAGTCTTTCTGTGCCTTCTTCAGGTCCTCCTTCTTTCTCTTACTGAAGAGGGCAGAGTTCACTCATATTAAAAGTTGAAGAATCTTCTTCCAAAAACAGCATGACTCAGGGGCTCAGAAGCTTAAAATCCAGTTCTAGTTCCACTTCTCTTGCAATACGGCCCTTCTTCAACTTCAGTTTCCACTTTTATTAACCGAAGGCACTTCAGTGGACGCTGATTTCACACAAATGGGATAATTTCTGCAGGTACTGTGTAAAGTTTAACATGCATGACATGGCAGTTAAGAACATAGGCCACTGAAGCCACAGTGACACACACTTGTAGTCCCAGGTACTTGCAAGTTCAAGGTCAGCCTCAGCAACTTAGCAAAGTCTTAAGCAACTTAGCAAGACCCTGTCTCAAAACAAGAGCTAAAAGAGCTGGGGATGTGGCTGAGTGGTTAAGCATGCCTGGGTTCAATCCCTGGTACCAAAATAAATAACTAAATTAAATTAAATAAAAATTAAAAAGGATTGGGGGTATAGCTTAGTGGTAGAGTACTCCTAGGTTTAATTCCCAGTACCAGGGTAGGGGTAGGGAAACACAGGCCAGAAGAGCTGGGACCACATTCAGGTTCCTCACTTGTTCACCCATGAAAGTGGGCAAGAGTTTGATTCTTTTCCATCTGTGAATTATGCACCACCTCTACTCATGAGATAATGTCCAAGATCTCTTTCGTAAGGTCAAAAGACAGAGCACATGTGAATATTCGTGATGCTGTTTGGCAATGTTCCTAGAGCCCCTTAAATCTGTGTGTAGATGTGACCAGGATGAAAGAGACCACAGTGCTGACTCTTTCAGGACTGGGGGACAGGCCCTATTTCCTGGCACCTTCTCTGACACTGAATCTTTCCCTCAAATCATTCAACAAACACAGCTTTTATTGTACAAATGTGGCAAAAAGGGGCTGTACTGAGCCCACAGGTAAACACAATGGTCAACAGAAACTGTCCCTGATATCATTAGGAAGAGCTGCCGAAGGTGGGTGATCTTTGTGTGTATGAGTAGTACTGGGGATAAAGGAAGTGAGGGGGATTAATGGTACAAGGCTTCAAGCATGCTAGGAAAGTGCTCTACCACTGAGCCATAACCCCAGGCCAAGAGGGTGGGTGACCTGGCAGTGAGGATTAGCGAGGCCAGTGGGAAGCAGAGTCCCTTATGAGGTGAGGTAAAACAGGCCTGAGGAAGCAAGCCTACATATGGACTGTATCCCCTTACAGGATAGATCCAAGAGGGAGAAGGAATTGTCAGGAAGAAAAGTGGCAGAGAATTCCCAAGAGCAGGACCTTCAAATGTAAAACACCTTGCTTTGTTAACTAAAGAGTCATATGTCCCCAAAGAACACCAAGCAAGGCCAGAGTAACTATAAGGCCATAAGCTCAAATTAATCCTGAACTGAAATGTCCTACTTAGTTTTTGTGGTTGTTCTTATTTGTTTGGTTTTAGTAAAATGAGGTATTTTTACTTGTAACTGAATACCCAGCCTCCAAACTGTGAGAAAATCTCTATGGTAAGATTAGGTAGTAGCTAGCAAAGAGCAGTGAAATGCTTGACAAAGCCACAGGTTTACTCTTGAAGTTTTCTTTCAGCTACTGCCAAGGCAGATAAGCTATGGAAAAACATAAGTATATAAATGTTGATGATAAACAAAAGCAAAAGAGATAATGGAGAGGGGGAATACCTCAAGAACAAAGGAACTACAGGGACTATCTCTTGATAGGACCCACAGAGGCTGAGATGAAAGTAAAAGCTACCAGTGCCAGGTGTCTCCTACTAGCTCAGAAGGGAGTATTCTTTAATTGTGCAGGTGCACAGGTGCGCTGAGGTAACCTTTGACTGCTATGGACCCCAGTGATCACATTAACAAAGGATTGACTTGTAGATGAAGCCCCCCTAAGTAGGATGGCCACCAGGACAGAGTTCTGGAGAGGACCAACTAAGGTAAAAAATTCCACCTCCCAATGTGAAGAAGGAGTTGAACGCCTGATTGGTGAAGGTTGCTGAAGGAGGACCCCAATTGTCAAATCAACCATAAAACAGTAATACATTTGGAGGTAGCATTGTTTCCTTTGTTATTCTCTGATCAGAGATGGCCCACTCTCTCTTGAGAGTGCTTTCTGCTTGAACCTTATTCTGCTTTTACTTTATTTTCACCTCTCTTTCACTTGTAATAAAATTTTCTTGCATGACTTTTGGTATCTGACTTTAAACCCGAGAACCAAGGTTTGGAGTTTCAGATTCCTGCTTTCTCATGACAGTTTAAGCCAGCCCACCATATTTTGTTTCTGTAGTTTAACTACATAACTCAGTCGTATTGTTATGGCAGCTTGAGTTGACTAATATAGCTGGTCCATAGCATGACACCTAGTCAGAAAGATGTTTTTAATTTGTGGAATGTGTTTTTTTAAACAAAATAATTTAACCAAGTCAACAACAGCAAACACTTTTTTCCTGTTCCTGGACCCCAGTTAAAAAATCCAATGGGAGAGATAATCATGCCCTTGCATTAACTCAACCTTCCTTTTCCTCAGCCCCCTCTTCTCCCATGTAGTAGCTTTGGAAGAAAGCAATTGAGAAGTTGGGTTTTACTCTGAATTCTGGGGCTGCTATAATTGTTATCATAATTATCCTATTAAGACAATACACTAAAACCCAGCTCTACTCCTCCAGCTATGCTCAAAATATGGTTGAAGAGCTACCAATGACATTAAGAAGCAGCACAGGCACACACCTGGAATCCCAGTGACTCAGAAGGATGAGGCAGGAGGATCGCCAAGTTTGAGGCCAGCCTTGGCAACTTAAGTCAGATGGGACGTTGCTCAGTGGTAGAGCATCCCTGGGTTCAGCACCCAGTTTATTAAAAAAAAAAGAGGAGGAGAAGAGGAGGAAGAGGAAAAGAAGGAGGAACAGAAGGTAAAAGGAGAGGGAGAAACAGCAGCACCAAAGACCTCACAAGAGTCTTAACCCTGATTGCTGCTTCTGAAGGAGAAAAGCAACCAATCACATTCCTATTGTTTCTTTTTATCCACGCACCCAAATAAATGATTTTTTTTTCTTTTTAAAGTCCAGTTCTAACAAGTGCTTAACTCAATTGAGCATTGTGGATAGAGTTAGGAACAACATGAAACAAACACTTCCATTAGTTTTTAAAAACAAAACAACAGTCATTTGGGGAGCTGTGCTTGCAAAAACATAGGTCTGTGACATATTTAAGAAGTCAAAGACTCCTTGGCCATATAGCTATTTGAAAGTATGCTTGAGTCTCTGAAACAGAAACCAGGCTATACAAGCAGATTTCAATTATATACAGAACACAAACCAAGCCTTGGACAGGAGTAGTTGGTTATGACCTAATAGCCCAAGTTACTGTGCAAAACATCTTCATGATATATTTTTATTTGAATAACTCAGTTGTTGGATATCTTATATGATTCTTCAACTTCAATCGTTTGGGCTACAAAATAAGATTTATTATGCATAAGGAATTGTACAGAATTCATATCAGAGCCTTATAAGCTGTCGTCATAGACAGAGACAACTCCACTTTAAATGCCTTCAAAACACAGATCCTGTGGCTTCCAGTGGACTTGTGCAACAAGTTAGGAATCCATTCCCTGCTATTTGTGTTTTTTAGGGCTTGTTTGGAAGAAAACAGTAAGAACTGTTGCATCAATAAAGCAAAGAAAAATTATGACTCAGACAACTGAGAGGGAAATGTTCCAGGCAGAGGGAAACAGTAAGAATATGGTCAATTTGGCTTCCACCCACAGGTAGAATTTTACCTGGTTATTACAGACAAAAGGACCATAATAAAACCAAGCAGGACTATGAAAAGGTTACGGCACTGACTAGCCTGTAAAGGTACTCAGAGAGGAGATGTCCAGACTGGAGAAGCAGTACACCGAGGGAGACCTGTCATTCTACTAAAGTGGGCAAGGCTCTGAGGCAAGTCTCCTCAATTAAAAAAAAAAAAAGGAATAAATATTACAGTATAAAACTTCAAGGGAGTGCTGTGCAAACCTAATAAAATAACCACAACCCTTGACACATGTAACTACCTCACCAGTCAGGGTCAAACACCTGTTGCAATACCCATTCTGTCCCCTCCTTCTTTCTAGTGATGACACAGAGCCTTATTTGAGGCACACCCCCTCTCTCACTCCAGGTCCATGTAGCTCAGGTATACCATGGGGACTCCTCAGGTGGACACATCCCCACATCAGGCCACTCACAGCATAGTGTCCCCTGGAGACACTATGTCCACCCAGGGCCTCGGAAGGACTATCCAATGATAAGAGCTAACTGGGCCATCATATGGGTAGAACCAGCCTGAGAATAAGACCAACACAGGGGGAGATGGGCTAAGGGACTATGGAGAAGAGATACAATGCCAAGTACAACATTAGCACTCTTGGATATCTGCCTGGCCAAATGCTCACCTGGATATCTAGTTTTATAATTTATTTAGTTTAGATAATCTAGTTTCATTGGAACTGTCTTTTAGAGATGAAAGAATCCTGGCAAAATATACTATCATGCCTGCTCTTTCTTTCTCTCCTCCCCCCCTGCCTCTCTCTCTCTCTCTCTCTCTCTCTCTTGCTCTTTCTCTCTCTCTCTCTCTCTCTCTCTCACACACACACACACACGTACATACAATAAATAATCACCAAATGCTTTACTAAGTACAGTACAAATTCTAGCATATTTGCAGAAAAGAGTTTCACTACTAATATGGATGGGAATTACTAATCTCATTACTATGGCTCTTAGCATATCTTTTAGTAATAGTTTTGGTTAGGATATGAGGTAACCCCGAAAGCTCATTATTAATTTATGAGAGTCATGACCTAATCAGTGGATTAATATATTTCACGGATTATGAATCTGAAAGTATTTATTTCTACCACTTTTTTCTTGCCTATCTGTCCCACTCCTCCCCATTTGTTATTATTTTATTGAAAGGGTTATAGGCTTCATTCTTTTATTTGTTGTCCCACTAGTTTGGAGACTATATTCCATATTCATTGATTATTATTCTAAATATATTATATATACTTGGCAAAAGTTGAGTAATCCTGAACCATACAGCTTTCCCTCCACTTACCCCATAAAGTGTATCATGTTATTATTTATAGCTAAAGCATATTTATATTTCTTCTGGAGTTTATTGCTTCTTGTCTTGCCATTTCTTCCCTGCCTCTGAGAACTTCCACCTGTGGTCACTTCCCGTCTTCCTGAAGTAGCTCCTTTGGGAGCTACTTCAATGGGGTCTCTGATACCCTGATTTACTAATTCAGCAGCTCAGAAAATGGAAGACTTAGTTGTCTGGCCATGCCTAGATGACAGGGCATTTAATCATCAATCTTAAAGTCAAGGAGAAAACTTTACCCAGAGTCTGAACAATAGTATAGTAAATAAGTACTTTTCCTTATCTTCCCTTTAGATACTAAAGCTATTGGACTGACTACTGTCCAGAGTTAAGCATTCATTTTAGCTTTCATGACAGGGTAATAAGTATTTACATGTAATAAGCCAGGCACTGGCTTTATGTCTTACATGTTTATCTTACTTAATTCCCACAATACAAATTCACCAATGTGTGAATTATTTAGAGGAGGCATTATTTCTATTTTTCTATGGTACAGATTTGGAAAGCGAAGCCCAGAAAGGTTGAGAGACTTCTCTAAGTGGCAGAAATGAGATTCCATCCCAGGAGTAGTTATGTCTTACCAGCACTTCCCACTGACTCTCCCATGGCAGAGGTAAGACATTTTTATTGAAATGAATACTTTTTTTCATATGTTCATAATATATATTAATATATTTTACATACATATATTCATATGTTCATAAGTTCTATTTCTTTTAAACCAAGAAGACAGTATGCTAGAGTTCAAAGACAGATCCAGAACACAGGCTCTGGTGTGAGAATACAGACTGGGGGAAAGGCTCAGAAAAATAGGTAGATAGTGGTCTGAGCGAGGGGGTCAGGTGTCTCGGTTCCCTGCTGCAGTCTCCTGTTGCCCCAGGCTCTCCACATAGAGTTCATTGTGGTCACTTCCCAGACTCTTCTTACTCCACAGTTCATCATAAGACTTATACAGGATTCCAAAGAAAAGCACCTCCTGCTTTGCAGGGATATCTTCCTTACAGACAGAAGAAGAAGATCATCTATATTTCTTCAAGTACCTCCAAAATTCCCTGAGAACCCAAACTGTGTCTATTCAGTTTTTCTCCCAAGACTTTCCAAGACCCAGTCATATCAGAGGTGTTTTTATAACTACTCCTTCAGGTTATAGAAAGGATAATGAAAGCCCAAAGAGAAAGGGTTGAGGTGACCACAAGCACAGGGTCGGGTCCAAGAGTTCATGCCTATCCAGCCACAGCCAGGACTTGTCTACTGAAATTGGACTTCTCAAACTACAGGATGACTAGCTAATGCCTCTGGTTCATTTCTCCTCACATCAGTTCACTTGTTAATCCACTTCCCTTCCCTCTGCAAAGTGTCCAAGGAAAGTCAGCATAACAGTAGAAAAGAAGGTACACTTTACAATCAGGAGAATGGGTTCCAAGTCTAAATGGGTTACACTACCTAAATATCCATTTCATTCGTGAAATGGGCCAAACTGACCACCATAGTGTTAGGTAGTGTTATGGTTTAGATATGTGGTGTCTCCCCAAAGCTCATGTGAAACATAATGCAAAAAGGTTTAAAGGTGAAATGATTGGGTTATGAGAACCTTAACATAACCTAATCAATGAATTGATCCCCTGATAGGGATGAACTGAGTGGTAACTGTAGCCAGGTAGGGTGTGATTAGAGGAGAAGAGACCCTAGGGGAGTGCTTTTGGAACCTTGTTGAGCAGAGCTCTCTCTGCTTCCTAGTGTGATGTCACGAGCTGCTTCCCTCCACCACACTCTTCTACCATGATGTCCAACCTCACCTCAAGACCCGAGGAATGGAGCTGGCTATCTAGGGACTGAGACCTCTGGAACCTGTAAGCCCCCAAGTAAACTGTTCCTCCTAAAATTGTTCTTGTTAGGCCTTTTAGTCATAGCAGAGAAAAGCTGACTAAAGCAGGTAGGAAAGTTAGCCATGAACAGATGGGTAGGGGAAAGGATGATGATAGACAGCCATTAGATCTATGCATCAAGAAAAATCCAAGAGTCATAAAACTGAAACAGCAGGGAACTTTATTTAAACAGGCAAGCCCTGGGGAACAAGAGCTAGAATGACCCACCTTCCCAAAGTGCAGATAATTATAGTCCTTCCAGGGAACAAGTACTTACAATCATGGCAAATCCTAATGGAAGCAGATGAACTTAAAGTGGAGTCTGGTATGTCAAGACCTCTGCCAGCCACAGTTAATTATAACCCCTTAGGGCAAGCTACTGTTTCCAGAACACATCCCCATTATCTCTCGTAACTACTGTGAGAAACAGGAAGTCTGATGGTCCATTTTCAGAATGCGACCTTAAGGTTCCCATATAAAAGGAAGCCTTCTAAAGTCAGGGAACTATGAGGCTAGGAGAAAGCCATGTTTAAAACTCCCCAACACATGTCTCCTTACTCCTGTAAGCACCACCCATTCCTGTACCCTGCCAACCTTCTTTGATTTTTCCATCCCTGGCCCTATCTAATCTTAGGTGATCATGTGGATTGTACCCTTGAGCTCCACCAATCAGTGAAGGAATGTGTGTGTGTGCTTCAGAAAACTCCCCCACCTCCGCCTTGAAAGCCCGTCCTCTAGTGGGAGTAAAATCTGCCTTGCTGATCCACCTCTGACCAAGTGTTTTTTTTATTGTTTGTTTTATCGAATGCCAGGTATTTCTGATACCAGGTCACTAAGACCCTCCCTCGTCACTGAAGCTATGTCACACCCACCCTATGACCCTGGCAACCAGAGCAGCCTGACTTTCACAAAGAAAGTTTGCTGAGGGCAATCCAAAGGGTAATAAAAAGGGCAGGAAAATTGAGGCAAAACAGGGAGACTCAATTTCCTTAAAAACTCAAACTCTGTGAGCACCACATCAACCTCTCTTCAAAGTGGTACACGCAGTTCCCACGCTGTCTACTGACCTGGCTTCTCACTCTGTTAAACTTTTGCTGAGATTCTCCTGAATTCTTTCCAGGGGAATCATAAGAACTGGCACTCAAAGACTGGGAAGCTGTCCTGGCTCCATGATGGACCCTTACCCTGTAAAGACAGGATCCAGTGGGCTTATGATGCAAGTAAACACGTTAGCTGGCTGTGGACTTAGTACTTGCCTAGCAGGCCTAGCATGGTTCTTGGTACTGCAGAACTGGTCTATGGTTCCTAGAGAAGCAGCCGCAGCAGTACCTGGGAATGTGTTAGAAACAAGTCTGGTGGGTAGAGCAGTGGCTTGGTGGTTACAAGGCTTGCCGGGCATATGCAAGGACACCAGTTCAAACCCAGCACCACATACACAACGAACTCTGAGCAATGAAAGCCACATGAAAAACTAAATAAAACTGATTCTCTTTCTGTCTCCCTCTCACCTGTCCCTTTCTTTAAGGAAAAAAAGATAGAAAGGAAGGAAGGAATGAAGGCAGGCAGGCAGGCAGGCAGGTGGGCAGGCAAGTCTGATGCAGGAACTCAGATAGGGCAACTCTCTGTGTGTAACCAGCCCTTCTGGTGGTTCTGTGTATGGCCAAGTGTCAAGTCCCTGATACAACTATTTGACTGGATGGCCTGGCACCCTCTGGTGATAGATAGACCTCATAGGCCCTGCATTCTGGAAAATGGTTTATTTCCAAGTGCACATTTAGTGTGGAGAACACATGCAGAAACTGCCCTCTAGGAGGATATAGAATCATGAAGGCTCAGACTGTCATTTTTCCTAATCAGTCTACTCCCAGACCAAAATTTAAAAAGCACAAAAATTAACAAAAAGAGATAATTAATAAATATTTGTTGGATTATGAATAGGAGTGAATAAATAAACTTGAATAAAAAAAAAAAGCTTATGTCCTAACTCCTAGTCTGTCCACAAAGTGTTGCACAGAAACTTGCTTGACTTGGATCCAGCCGGAGAGCAGGAGGTACAGGTGCAAAGGTGGAAGGAGACAGGGTACTGACCAGCTGCAGAGGTTGTTTCAGGTGTGTCGGCAGGCCAGGGACAGCATCCCACCTAGAGTGCAGCAGCCCTGGGCCAGGAACAGAAGATTCCAAGAAGTGGCCAGATCCCACCCTAGTCTGTCTAGAACATGGGTAGGGAGAGGCTGGAAAGCAGAGTTGTCCTTGAGTGATGGGATGATCCCCCTCTGCCAGTGAGGGTCTGCAGAAGAGGAGTGGGTGATCAAACTTTGCAAATCTGGACTCAATAGTAAGAACCAGAGCTGAAGGCTAGTTTCACAAATGGGAAGAAAAAGGGAAGAAAAGTGAGAATGAAGTCTCAACCTGAAAGTAGGGAGCAGCCTGATCCAGCAGGGTTGAGAGAGGACTCTTCAAAGGCCACTGATAGACTTCCCAGAGCTATGAGGAGAGGAGCTGGGACAACAGAGGCAAGGCCCCAAGGCTCTCCCTGAATTGAGGATGATAGGAGGATTGTCCAGATGGGTCAGTTGATGATTCTGCCCAACAGTCCTGGAGTGCCAGGGGAAGACGGGACTCCCTGTTTCACAAGAGACTCCTCTCTTCAATTTAACTGCTGGTTCTTTGATGCCAAAGGTCAGTGTCATGTTCCACACCACCGTGAAGGTGTTAAGAGAACAATTGTAAAGAGGAAGGCAGCCCTCACAAAGCATCTGGCCTGTGTCAGGTCCCACCCCAAACACTGTGAACAGAACATTTAACCCTTACTACAACTTAAGTCAGTGTTCTATAGCTGTAACAAAATACCTACAAAAATTGACTTAAGGAGGAAAGGTCTTATTTTGGCTCACGGTTTCAGAGGTTTCAGTTCATGGTCAATTGGATATGGGGTTTTTTTATTTGTTTGTTTGTTTTGTTTTGTTTTAACACTGTGCCAGCACATCACGGCAGAGAGAATGTGGTAGAACAAAGCCACTTACCTCATGGCAGCCTTGGAACAAAAAGAGATGAGAAGGGGCTGGGGTTCTAATACCCCCAACAAGGGCATGCCTGGATGACCTGACTTCTTCATCCTAGGCTCTACCTCCAGTTTCTACCACCTCCAACTGTGACATGCTGTGGCAACAGGTCTTTGACACACAAGTCTTTGGGGATATTTCAGATCCAAAGATAGCAACAATCAAATGAGGTGAACCCTATTATTGCCACACCCCCCCCACACCACCATTTTACATGTAAGGAAACAGCAGCCAGAACAGGGTAGCCAGCTATCTCACGAGTCACTTGTTAGCAGGTTCACTAGGCTATACAGTGTCTTGGGCATCTCTGAATCCTCAGCATAGAGAAAAGGCCCTGATACACAACCAGCACCCAGGAAAGAAGTTACCTCACTGCACTGGTAGGCAACAGAGGCAGGCCTGTCTGCCATCCTAGAGGCTAGTGTTTGCAGAAGTACCAAGGGAGTCATACTGAGGAGCCCAGTCTGCCATCCTAGAGGCTAGTGTTTGCAGAAGTACCAAGGGAGTCATACTGAGGAGCCCAGGTATTCAGATCTGCCTCAGGAACTGCCATTACATTGGCAGATCAAACATTTTCACCAATCCTGTTCCTTTGAGTCTTTGATGAAAGAGGGAGAGGGGTTGGGGAAGGAGGAAAAGAAGGGAAGGAGGGATGTATGAAAAAGAGGAGAGGGTAAAGAGGAAAGGAGAGGGAGAGGGAAAAGGGGAGGGAGAGAAAGAGTCAGAGGGAGAAAATGAGGAAGAAGGAAAAACAGAGAAATGGGGCAAAAGAATTTTCAGAATGCAAAATTCAGCAAATTTCTGCAGGCAAATTATATCCTTCCCATGTTTGGTTTATTAAGACACTAAGTGAAGCAACAAAAAGTGTTCCTTTTTCTTTTTTGTTTTTACAAAGCAGAGTAAAATGCAAACTTGTTTTTAAGAGAAACTTAAGTAGTAAATTAACTTCCTAAAATAAATGCAAATGTACATCTAAACCTGGAAATGCAACAGCAGCCAAGAAAGGGACAAATCACAGAGTAATTACTGTTTGAATGAGGATCCAATTGTTAATTGCAATGTGTTTCAGGCATTCCACACGAGCAACTTACCTGAAAAGCTTTTCAATTTGTATGTCAGGAAAGTTGGTAATTAAACACTTCAACTCCCTGTTGACTTTATTAGAGATATGGTAATCTTTGCATAGTTAGCTTATAATTATTTTAGTTGTCAAATGAAGTTGATATTGAGTTTAGGAAAGTGTTAACCTACAATCTTTTTTTCTTTTTTTTTTTTTAATCCCCAGGACTTGTATTCCCCAGGAGCATGTGTCACAACTAAATATGGTGTACAGGACCCAAAGATGAGGTGTTCCAGGCATGTAGGGAATGGCATTTTACATCACTAATCAATTATCTATCCTTACTGATCTACACTCAACTTTCACATCACCAACTGAGACTTGCTTTCACATGATTATTGGAAGTAACCTTGTGATTGTTTTAAAAAATTAAAATTGGTTTTTTAAAAAAGTACAATCCCATCTTAATTGCAAGGCCATAGCTGACAAAACCAAATGGAGGGACACTCTTCAAAATAATTGTACTTGGAAGAAACATTAAGATGTTTCTTAATAAAAGACAAAAAAAATTATAAATAAAGACTGTGAAATTGTTCAGAATTAAAGGAGACATCACAACTTTATGTGTCCTGTAATCCTGGATTATATTCAGGACCAGAAAATAAGTCTTTTTTTTTTCTAGGAGGAACAATCAGAGAACTATGAAAAAGATCTACAGATCAGATAATGCTGTTAGAATTAATGCCAACTTCCTGACTTGGGCTACAAAAGAATGTTCACATTGAAGTATTTAGAGTTAGCAACTGCTTCGCATCTGCAACTTACTCTCAAAAGGTACAGAAACCAGAGGGAAACTGATGCAATCAAGGTAATAACAACTGGGAAATATGGGTAACAAGCATGCAGGCACTCTGAACCATTTCTGCAACTCTTCCAAAGGCCTGAAATTATCTCAGCATGAAAAGTTACCCCAAAAGAAAAATACTTGTGGTGGGCACATCTCTTTTCATTGGTTTGGGATTTGAGGAATTTGGAAAACAATATCTTCATTCATTCAACAAATATTTATGATGCACTACTTTTTTTGCCAGACCTGCTCAAGGTACGCAGGAGGAGAAAGCAGTGAAGGGGGAAAGTCCTGACTCCAGGGGCAAAAGCAACTCAGAGGTTTATGGCAAATCTGTATCTCTGAACTGAAAGTGCCATACCCTCAACATGTCCAAGAGCAAATGCATGCTCTCCCCAGCTGCCCGCAAAAAAAGTAAAGCCTCCAGATCTCATCCAGTGTTCTTTATAGGAGAAATAGCATCCCAGGATTAAATCAGGAACTTTGCTTCCCTTGTCTATATCCATTACACTATTTGTTCTATATTGGCTTTACCTCCTAAATAAATCAAGGCTCCATCTACTTATCCACTGCCACCTAGAACAGTCTTCCATAATCCCTTCCTTGGACTGTCAAGATGGCCTTGCAGCAGATTTCCCTCACCCAGCCTGCCTGCTGCCATGAAAGATGCTCTTCATTCACTCGGGTGCCAGAAAGATCTCAAAATGCACCTCTGATCACAATATGACCCTACTCAGGCTCACTTCAATGGTTTCCTGTTGCATTAGGAAACAAAGACTCCTTTCTCTCATAATACTTCTTTTAATGATATCCTCATGCGTGTGATTATTTAATAAATGGCTGACTCTCCAATCACACAGTATAGCTCTGTGAAAGCAGAAACCACGCCTGGGTTTGCACACCACTGTGAGCACACAGTTGGCATTCAATTAATATTTGTTTAATTAGGTGGATAGGCAATTAAAATAATTAATGTCTGGCTTGGGCCTATGAATGGAGAGTGGTGCCAATCGCTGCCACAGGGGACCAGGGGGAAGAGGGAACAGGAGAATTGCAGTCTTCCCAGAATCCATAGGACCCTACAGACTCAGCAGGCAGCTGGAAATTGAGACCTGCTATTTGTGATGCAGATTAGGAAAAGGCACTCACTCTAGTCCTGCACAGAGCTGCTGTACTCCCAGTCATTCTTTCGGCAGAGGCATTCTTTCTCAGCGGGCAGAAAAAGAACTGGAGAGGATCCCATTCTCTTCTGCATACCAACAGGGTCATTCATTTGCACAAATTTGCATAAACCTGTCCCTGGGCTGCCTGCTTCAGGGACTGGCTGGCCAGACACCATGCCTAGCCTAGCCTTGCCAACCTGTTTGATCTGCATCTTTCAATCCCCCTAACACCCAGCACAGCATCCATTGAGTAGGGAGCAGGGGTGGTGTTCAGGGAGGCTGGTGGAGCTGAACTGGAAGTTTTCTTGTGTGAAACACTTTCAAAAACACAGAACACAGCTGTGATTCTTGATCACATTCATTCATTTTATTCTCCGAGGGACTTGGAATCTATCAAGCATATCAAATTATGGCAAATGATTCCAGACTATGCCTCATTTCAAACTGCTGATGTGATAGAAACATCAACTCTGTTCTAAAAATAATAATAAGCAAAACTTCTTTGCAGTTTTGCTACTTCACATTTAAATTAACTTCCATCACAGATTTCATAACTACCTCAAAAGCACCATCTTGCTTTTAAAGTTGCTGTGTGTCTTTGATATGATTCATGGGGGCCAGCATCTGGATGACACTTGAGGTTTCTTTTCCAGTTGCCTAGAAAAAGTTTTGTCCTCAAAGCTCATCAAACTCATCTCTAGCAACACTTGGGACAAGATAATTCTTTGTTGAGGAACTGTGATATTCCTCAGGTGCCAGTAATATCTACACACCTTGGGGATGACAACCAAGAATGTCTCTAGATATTGAAAATGCTATCCACTGAGAAGCATCATGTGGACACATCCTTGGTCCCTGAGCCAGGATTCACACATGCCCTACTATCTGCCCCAGTGATCTACTCAATATAAAAAGAGAGTACCATTTTGTATAGCTATGACTCTGGATTTAAAAATTAGGGCATGAATTAACTTTAGGCTTCTTATTGATTGCCTTGAAGTCTGGAACTAAGACCATCTATTGATGTCCATGTTGGGCAGCTATGTACCTTTCCTGGGCTCCTCCACTCATTTAACAATTCTACTGGCTTTTCTGCTTAACTGCTATTGGGGTAATTTGAGCGTCCAGGCAAAAACTGGTAGGAAATTGCCTCATTCACCAGGCAGATAGGCTCTGATGGGCAATCACTGCAGGGTTCCATGAGTGTCTGGTGTGGGGAAAACCACCCACTCCTCTGGTATCATCTCTTTCACTCAGCCATCAACAAGGCCACAGACCTATCTGTCTCTCAGATCTATCCAAAGGCCCCAAATCTACCCTAAGAACTCAGATTCAGCTCAGGCCAACTCCTCTGTTGTTAGCAGTAGCTAACAATGAGCAATGAAATGTGTGGCAAGGTCACAGGTTTACTTTAGGTTACTCTTAAACTTTTAAGTTACTGTCAAGGCAGATGAATAAATAATTTGTAGGAGACACCAGTAGAGGCAGAGAACAATTAACAGGCATGCTCAGGGCCTTTAGATGCAAAAGACCAAGAGGTTCACCTGTGTGGGAGCAACTCCTTTGTCCCAGAGGCAGGAAAACTAAGAAGTGGGGGTGAATACAGATGGGAACTAGGAAACATTCAATTCCTGTTTTACAGAGTTTAACCAATGATTTTAGTGATTAGTTTCAATGCCTATTTTACATAGAGTTTAACCAAGGTTGTTGGTGGTTTTCTCAATGCCTGCTTTACATGAATCTTAATCAAGGCTCATACCCAAAACATAGAGTTTAACCAAGGTTGTTGGTGGTTTTCTCAATGCCTGCTTTACATGAATCTTAATCAAGGCTCATACCCAAAACCAATGTAAATCCTGA
Source organism: Aplodontia rufa (assembly GCA_004027875.1). Taxonomy (NCBI): domain Eukaryota; kingdom Metazoa; phylum Chordata; class Mammalia; order Rodentia; family Aplodontiidae; genus Aplodontia; species Aplodontia rufa. The sequence goes on from PVKS010009230.1 coordinate 44,645, forward strand.
CCTAACACACACAAAACGGTATCCTGCTTCCAGGTGCCCCTCCGCCTTGTGGAGATGCTGCTCTCCTTCCTTAAATAAATCCTACTTCTACTTTTCCCTTCCATGGTTGAACATGGATTTTATTCTTCAAAGTCATGAGACAAGAACCCAGAATATTGGTGCTAAATTCCCAGAGTGTGCTTCCACAACAGGAGCTGCAATGCACTGCTCAATAGTAGCAGGGAAAAACCCAGCTCTTGGCTTGGTAACACTACTTCAGCTGCAGAAACCTGCAGCCAGCCCAAATAGCTGCAAACAACAGAAATGGGCTACTTTGGCTGCAGAAATCTGCAGTGAGCCCAGACTCCTTTTGCCAGTAGAAGCAGAGAATCTGGCCTCATCTCAAAACCGCATCAATACTACACAAAATTTGAGGATAGACAAAAGTAGAAGAGATAACGGGAGGGGGGCGCATTCCTCAAGAAACAAGAATGTATGTACTAACTCTTGCCAAAACCCATAAAGGTCAAGATAAAACTAGAAGTTATGGCAATAATTCTCCTACTAGCTCAGAAAGGGATATTCTTTCCTAAGGCAGGTGCACTGACATAACTTCTGACCATCTACTGAGCCCAATACCTACATGCCTACATTAACATGGGACTGAATTGTAGATGAAGCCCCTAAACAGGATGGCCATGATGACAGTTCTGCAAGGACCAACTAACGTCAAAAACTCCAGAGCCCAATGTGCCTGACAAGTTGAATACCTGATTGGCAAAGGTTGCTGAAGAAGGCTCCAGTTTTCCTGGTAAACATCAAACAGTAATAAATTTGGGAACAATATTGTCTCCTTTGTTGCTCTCTCTTCAAAGATGGCCCATTCTCTTGAGCATGCTTTTTGCTTGAGCTTTATTTTGCTTTTAGCTTTACTTTCACCTCACTTATAATAAAGTTCTCTTGCATGGCTTTTGGTGTCTGACTTTAAATTTTCTTTCATGGGAACACAAGAACTGAGGCTGAGTTTCAGCTCCCTGCTTTCCTGGGACACTGCCCACCCCGGACATGGCAACCTGCCTCCTCCCTATGAGACAGAGGGAAATATTAGGAAATCAGAGTAGTTAGAATGTTCAAGTCAATCAAGGAAAAATCGGTTCTTTTTCTTTTAAGATCAGTTTGACATCCCCCAATGCTAGAAAGATGGGTCTGGCAAGGTGGGTCCAGATGCAGACATTCCCTTCTTCTAAGCAAGGTGCTACATTCTTTCTATTGATGCTTGAGGCAAACCAAAGGCTGGACCCAACCAGAATTTCCCGTGCCCATATCCTAGGTTTGGGGGAAGGGAGAAGACAACAAATTAAAGGGAAAACGCCCTATAAAAAGGGCAAACCTAACTGGCTCTTCAACTCTGTCCTCTTCTCCTACTCTGGAGGAAAGCACTCTTTTCCCTATGTTTTGCTTTCTATTATTTTCTATGCTTGCTTCGGTATCCCTTGGTTTCATTCTTCGTGGGGGGGGGGGCACAAACCCAACTTCCATAATACCGGCATCACCTGGATGGCTGGCCTACTTTCCAGTCTTTCCTCTGTTGCCTGTGCCTGGAAGGAAAGGTGCCCAGGTCCACCTGCAACTGCTCCCTACTGTTTAAAAGGGTAGAAAAACAGCAGGGATAAGCAAACCTGAAATCAGTACATTCACTATCTGTTTTTACACCTCCTAACTCTGCATCGTAAATAGGAATAACTACCATAACCTGTTTATTGGCACAAAATGCTGACAGAAAGGGCAAGAAACCACCTCAGCCCAGGCTCTCCAAGTCCTGGAGACTTGTCAGCCAAGAAATCTGGTTGGAAAACTGTAGTTTAATCCAAGGACACATGGATAACAGACAGCAGTCAAAGGGAACATTAATGGCACCTGCATTTGGAGGCAGCACATTGAATATAAAACTGATTTAACCAATTATGACACTGGTATAAAATAATACCAATGCCCCTCAAGTCAGCATTCTTGATAGATATACCATTAACAAAAGGCAGAGAGTAACAAAAATATGTTCAAAACAATTCAGAAATACATACATATGTGTGTACACACACATATATATTTAGTAGGAGTCTGGAGATTGGGAAGATGGGGAAAACATCCCAGAAGCCGATGTCATTCTTCCACGAACTACCCATTTAACATATGAGTTCTTCTGGGGGAAACTGCAATAGGTAAATTCCAATGTGGTTATCCATGATCTGGTTTTTCCCCTCGATAACAAAGTTTATATCCATTGATTGCTAATGTTTTGATAATGTTTCCCCCTCAACTGTATTTCTATATTCTTCTAATAAAAAAAACCTGCAAGGACATATGCAAAAATGTTAACTGAGGGTGGTGAAACTATCTTGGTGCTTTTACGTATTTTCCAAATTTTTTACACCAATGTGAATCTCCACCGTACGAAGGGAAAAGTGACTGTGTTGAAAGGGAGAAGGTTACCCCTCATCAGGGCTAGGATAGCCCAGCTATGTGTTGCCTGCACTCGTGACACAGCCACATCTGTAAATGACTGCCAGTGTTTCCACAAAGCATACAAAAGCAGGAACTACCTACTTGTAAACATTTGTACATTTTTATGGATTTGTTGGTAAATGGTCAAATTATTCCAGTGTTGGCAGCCAGAAAGGCTCTGCTTATCCGCAAAGGGCCTCAGTTTCCAACTTCAGACCTGCATTGTTCAACAATATGGCAATGAAAACACCTGCTTGCTACCTCCTGAATCCTAGGCCACCACCCCTGCACAGTGGCTGTAACTAAAGCCAGCATACAATCTGTCCCATCTATAGCTGCTGGTAACTAAGCAGCCACCTTTCCTAGTGGACCCTAGTGGGAGCTAATAAAGGCCCTTACATAGCTGACCTACTAGCCCCTGACAGAATTATAAGGTGTGTGTTCCTCCAAGGCTCCCTTGCCTTACAACGTTCAAATGAACTGGTTTGAGTGGTTTGGTTGATTACATTGGTGAGATTTTCAGACCAAAATCAGTTTCTACAAATTTAAGTCAGAATCTAAATCTGACAGCTCTGGCCTTTTCTGTCACAGAGACCCACAAATACAGAATCTATGCTTTCTTTTCTTCAAAGCAGTCAGCTAAAGATAACCACATTTAAAATGAAAATGTAAGACAATTCCCTAGAATTCCATATTCATCATTAATAAAGCCTTACTGGGGTCTGTTGTGCCGGAGGCAATCCAGCAGGTACTACAGGGGCTGCCACAGCAATGTGCCCTCCCTCCCCTTATGGGTTTCCATTAGGCAGGGGACATAGGTATCCATCAAACAACTGCATATTCCATCACTCTGTTTCAGGTGAGGGGAAGTGCTCCGAGGACAAAGTATAGCCCTATGGAGCCCCGAAGGAAGCATTCTGGCACGTTTACCTGAATTAAAGCACCAGGAGAGGTTTCCTAATACAGTAAGAACTTACATTGAGACTAGAAGGAAAAAACTGCATTGGACAGGAAAATAGTTAAGTGTGAGGAGGGGGAGGGAGTATGGAAGGAAAGTCAGGGCAGTATTTAATCATTCGAAGAACACAGCAAAAGCCCTTCAGTGGGAAGGAGCTTGACAAAAAGTGGGAAATAATTTCTATTCATGCAACAAAAAGTCCTATGTAGTAACCTAGTCCGACAGCCAGACCTGCTCCACAACACTGCCACAAGATTCTACCAGGAAACTTCATGGCCTCTCACGCAGCACTTCCATTTCTGAGCAACTCTGAGTATGGGACATTCCTTTCTTACATTAGAGATCAGCACAAGTCTGTATAGGCGTATGTGTGTATTAATGGTTTTGGAAAAATTGCAGAAATAATCTCCCTATGACCTTGTGTCTTAGTGAATCTCAGGAAAGAGAAAATAAAGCAGTAAATGGAAGCACTGCTTGGGAACAAAGGTATTTGGCTTAAATGCCTTACATTCTGTGACCCAACTTGTCCCCAAGGAAAGCACTTACGGAACCTTGGAAAAATCTGTCTTCTTTCATTTCCCCAGCCCAGATCTCTGGGCCATGTGTACCACAGCCTCTCTGATTAGCTCCACTTGTATGTCTCATGTGCATCCTAACATAAGTGTCAAATATGGAAGCCTCAAGCACATTCCACTGGCCACTTGCACCTCATCATGTTCCCATCACCTCCAACCATCCAGGTGTCAGGACAGGAAAGATGGGATTCATCCTTCACCTCTTCCCCTAACACATCACATAAAGTCATGATGATTTTCTTTTTTCTTTCTTGAGACAGGGTCTCATCAAGTTGCTTAGGCCTTTCTAACTTGTTCAGGCTAGACTCAAACTTGCAATCCTCCTGCTTCAGCTTCCTGAGCCCCATGGATTACAGGTGTGCACAACCACACCTGGCATTATGATGATTTTTTTTAACCTAAGCAGGACAGGTCCTGCTCAACTACGAAGATGGACAAGAATGTAACTGGTGCCATAGAGTTGCTTATTATGGCACTCCCCACCCATATATATCTCAAAACCATCAAATTCTCTCCATCTCCACTGACACTCATCTGTACCATCTAACTGGAGTCTTGCTGCTCCAGAGACTCCCTCCAATCTGCTTTCCACACAGAGGCCACAGGGATCATGTGACAGAGTATACTGGGCTGGTCACAGTGGCTTATAACCCCAGCTGCTGAAGAGGCTGAGGCAGTAGAATTGCAACTTAGTGAGCCCCTCTCCCAAAATTTTTGAAAAAGGAGGAGGTAGCTCAGTGGTAAAGCACCCATGGGTTCAAACCCCAGCACCAAAAAAAAAAAAGAAAAAAAAAAGCATGTTGGTTCATGTCTCTCCCTTGCTCAAAACCCTTCAATCAATTTCTGCTTGCTGCCTTAGAATCAAATCAGAATCTTCAACCGAAGATCCATGGCCTTGGATGAGTCAGCATCTACCCTCATCTCCAGCCTCACACCACTTTTCACCTGTGCTCACCATTTTCCCTTGAGGTTGCCCTTCCTGATTGTTCAAACCTGCCCGGCTCTTCCTGACCACAGAAGTTCTTCCTATGCTTGGAATGGTCTTCATGGTTCTCTTTATTCCTCAGAGCTGATTTAAAAAGTCACTCAAAGAGGGCTTCCCTGACTTTAAATGGTCTGTGGCAACAATCCCATCTAAATGAAGTCCCTGAGTTACTTTACCTCATGGGATCATTTCTTCATATCATTAACACATTTTATAAACTAACAAATTTATGTGACTGTTTTATGACAATGTGACTCTATTTTTTTTTTTTTTTAGAGAGAGGGAGAGAGAGAGAGAGAGAGAATCAATTTTATTTAGTTTTTCATGTGGCTTTCATTGTTCAGACACTTTGTTGTGTACACGGTGCTGGGGTTTGAACCCATGTCCTCATGCATGCCATGCAAATGCAGTAACCAATGAGCCAATGCTCCAGCCCAGTGACTATTTGATGGCCAGAGTTGTGCTTATTTTGTTCACCACTGTAACCCCAGAACTTGATCAATACCTAGCACATAGTAGTTGTTCATAAGTATTGGCCAAGAGCA
>PVKS010009230.1:50288-64865 GCA_004027875.1 Aplodontia rufa
CATTAATGAAGTCAAGCTGAAAAGGCAACTTACTGTACGGTTCTGTATTAGTATGTTTTCTGTTGCCATAACAACATATGTGATAATGGGTATTTTTTTTTCCAGTACTGAGAAATGAACCCAGGGGTGCTCTGCCACTGGGCTATATCTCCAGCTTATTTTAGCTTTTATTTTGAGATAGGTTCTCACTAAGTTGCCCAGGCTGACCTCCAACTTTCAAGGTCTCCTGAGTAGCAGGGACTATGGGCATGTGCTGCAAGAAATCGGCAAGGCTGGGAACTTTATAGTAAAAAGAAGCTTATTTTAGCTCACAGTTCTGGAGGTTCAAAGGCATGGCAACAACATCTGCCTGGCTCTGCTGAGGGCCTCCTGAGGGATGTTCTCACAAAGGTGTGTGTAGAGGGGGGACTTGTGGAAGAGGAAGAAAAAGGTCACATGGCAAGACAGGAAGCAAGAGAAATTCAGGACAGGTGTCAAGTTCTCTCATAACAATCATGCCCAAAGGACTTCCCAAGACAGGGAGAATACACTCTCAGGAGAAAAGCATTAATCCTTAAAGGTCTAATCACCTCCAACTAAGAAGGCCCCACCTGTTCAAGTTTCCATATATATATATATATACAGAGAGAAGAAATGAGTAAACCTCTTTTTTCTTCTATTATTTTTTTCTTTATTTCAATGGAAGCCAAAAATACATCAGCCCTTCATTGTGTTCCCTGACACATGCCTAAAGGGTAAACTTCATAGTTCTTTTTATTGACAAGGAGACCATGTGTTTCAGATGCATATGGTCAGAGAGCAAAGTTGATTTTATTTTTCCTGTATGGTATAATATTTTGCTGATTTCAAGATGCACCTTTTTTTTTTTTTTTTTTTTTTTTTTTTTTTTAAGAAAGAAGGACAATGAGAGAGAGAAAAAAAATCAATTTTATTTAGCTTTCATTGCTCAACACTTAGCTGTGTATATGGTGCTGGGGTTCAAACCCGCATCCTTGCACATGCCAGGCAAGTGCCGTAACCACTGAGCCCCTGCTCCAGCTCCCAAGATGCACATTTTTTAACATCACTGAAATCACGAAACGTTTTTTAACTGTCAGTTAACTTGGCAGCAGTTTCTTTTTAGAAGAAACAAAATAATGATGCATTTTGCAATGCATCATTATTCAGTGAAGACTAGAGAAGTCAGACTGAATTCTCTGTTGAGCTAGTTTGGGTGCTCCAATTCCACATGAGGCAGGACAGCTTGCAGCACAGCACTGGTCTCTCAAAAGCTCTAAATCTACCTCCCTTTTTGGGTGCCCTGCTGAGTCCCCAAGAGCACTAAGGAGACAACTACTTGATGGCCCCCACCAACTTTCACAAATCTGTCCACCTTCAGCCCCAGCCATCAGCTCAAAACGACCCTTCCTAAAATCTCTATGGGTCAAATATTTCTGCAAAAGGTTTATTTTCAGAAGTTACCTGGCCAAAGATTTTGTTTGGGTTCCCATTATGACATATCCATTCTACCTTTTTGTTTGTTTGTTTTTTCAACTTAAAAGTTAGTCTACTTAAGCCTCGTCTATTAAGCTCAGAACTCTCCAAGGTCAAGAAAAATTCTTTCTCATCTTTGCATTACTCTGTACCCCTCAGAGTGCTTGGTACATCAAAGATACCCAACATGTTGCTGAACTGCTCTAAACATCCCTCCATCTAAAGTACTCTGCCCAGAGAATCTTCCTGTACTATATAATCAATTCCAAATTAAAATGTCAAAGACCAAAAACCTAGAGGGGAGAAAAAGGTATAAAATTAGACTTCAAAATAAAAAAAAGTAGACTTCTAAATCTCTTAAAATATACCTTTGAATTCCTTTAAAATATGCAAAGTTTATTAATTATTCTGCAAATACACATTTCAGAGACTGCCTGGATAATGAGAGACTGCCTGGATAATTCCTAATGACTATTGGTCTGAATTTGTACCTCCCTCCCACATGTTTAACTTATAAAAGATTAAGATGGAACAACAGCACTGGGAAAACAGTCCCCTTCTTAATTGTGCCATTGCAGCTGGAGGTATTCTTTCATGCACATGAGTAATTCAAACCTTCACTATTTCATTAAAATCAGAAATGTTCTAATATCATCCAAAAGGGCAGTAAGACAAGTAAAGCACACTCATGTCCACACATGCACACACAAACAACTCTAAAATACTATTCTCTAGTCTAGAAAATGTATATCATCCCTGGCCAAACAGGATAAAGAACAGCCAGCCAATGCAACAGTCAGTCTCAAATGACCAATGTAAAGACTGGAAATGACACAGAAGCAGGGAAGTGTTAGGGGACACAGCCTGGTGGGAAATGTACCCAGAACTTCAGTGGCACAAACCATGAAAGCATCTGGGAGCCAACCCCTTCTTCCTCCAGAGACCTTTACTCCTCTAGAATAACTAGAAGAACTCTAACCCAATTCCTAAATAGGAGACCTAGAAAAAGCAGATTAAGGGTTTGAACCTGGCTTATACCAACTGAGTAACATGAGGCAATAAAGAATCCAACTTTATCTGATATCACCAAGGCTCCAGTGTCCCCATTACATGTCACACAGTAGTGTCATTGCAAATGGTGTGCAATGGTCAACTGAAAAACAAGAAACAAGTAGGGATGGGGTGGGGAGGTGTCCTGTGTACCCTAAACACAAATCCAGTCCATTTAGCTGTGTTTACCAAGCTCTTACTTGAGGCAAAGCAACCACGTCTAGGAAGAGAAAGGAGGCAAGAGATGGTCAAAGAAATGTCATGTGACCTCTGCTCTTGAGGGTAGGCAACTAGCTCAAGGACCATGCCTCTTTTTGTTGTAAATGGCCCATAATATCCGACATCTCTCTCTTTGGCTCAAATCTTTGGCAATATACATTCAGACTAAACCCTTTCCCCAAAGAAGATAGAGACCCACAAGGGAGAAGACCATCCCCATAGATCTGCATGCTTCTGTGGGTACCATTAGAAAAATGATGATGGATCATCATACATCTTGGCCACCTCAAGAAATTTCTCTTTTGAGAAATTCTCCCCATACTTGAGATCTCTGCTTTCAACAAAGGAAAGACCCCAAGAGTACTTCAGGCTGGCCAGGTGCTGATATGAACATAAATGAAACCCTGCAGCTGCACCAAGTCCCCTAGAACCCAAGACATAGGCACTATGTGCTTTACTCCACCAAGATAGGCAGCTGCCCATATTATGTTGATCCTGGGACTCTAACAGGAAAACACAGTTTTCAGTGGTGATATAATGGAACAGGAATTAGGTAATGTAAGAAAAGTGACTAACAAAATGAAGTAAATAGAGATGAGAGCAGCGGCTCAACAGTAACAGGTTTATTTGGGAGGGTCCCCTCTCCACAGGTTTCTCCCGAATAAAACTGTTACTGTTGAGCCGCCGCTCTTCTATTTCCTTCATTTTTTCATTTCTTTTCTTACAGGTAAATCATTGGAGATTTTATTCCATTTGCCAACATAAACCCATATTTGACTAAAATAGCTTCATTTAACTTCTTTGCCTTTTCTAATTTCATTACATTTAAATCTATAAATTTTCTATTGATTTCTAAGTAATTAAATGGGTTGAAATTGCTTCAATGACAAACAAACTTGGATTAGTTTTTAAACCAGTCATGTTTCCACTCTGTGTTCTAAATAGGGGACTCCTAGTATGTTCCTTTAGGACTTCCTATTTCTGCTAATGGGCCTCCTTACTTTGAATTACACAGGCTCCTAACCTCAGTGTTTCCATGGTTCCTCCTCTGTCATTATTCCAAATCTAACCAGCACCAAATTTGAACTCTTCTACCTGCTCCAAAGTGCTTTCCTTCTTCTCTGTTCCAGCCAGAGCTGCTAAGTCTGACCTCCACAGCATCTGCCTCACTCAACCTGGCCTCCCTGCCTCCAGTCTGGTTACCTTATTTCTATTTTATCTAGACATGGCTGACAAATTAATCTTAAAAAACAAAACAAAACAAGAAAGAAAAAAGTGATCATGTGACTTTCCTGTTCAGTACCATTAAGGACTCTGTCAATGTAGGGGGTAGTCCATAGTTCTTAGCCTGGCCACATCACACAGCTCAGTGTTAAACCCTTCTTCTCTCCTTACATCCCCAGTGCACAAACCAAGCCATCATGACTCATGCCTGCAATTTCTCTCAGTCCCAGGCTCTGTATATCCAAACCTCCCAATTCTGCAAGGTCCAGATAAAATGTCCAATCCCCAAAGTCTTCCTCACTGACCACCTTATATAGAAGGGATCCTTCACACCTAATTCTCTGATAACATTTCTCTCTGCTGGGCATTGTGATTATTGTGATTGTTTAACAACCCCCTCCCCATGAACCTCCCCCCTCAAACTGGGAATTTCCTGAAGGCTGACTTCTGTGATTGTCCCGAAATCATCCTTGCAGGGACCTAGCACTGCCAGACCTACAGCAGTGTTTTTACTCAACACCCAAAACTCTGCAGCATCTCTGTGTCCCATTCTCAGACATCCTGCAGTCAGTCCTGCTCAAACCATAGAGATCTTTACAACGAAAACAGAATTTCCTTGCTACAATTCCCACTTGATCATGATTCTTTTTCTTTTTCAAATCTGCAGGAAAGAGCACAGTTGTTACAGTCTGCACTCTGAAGACAGGTCATCCCTAGAAGGCAGAGGATGACCGGGCAGGGACAGGTATACTACACATTACATTATTATATGGGATTTTCGTGCCCACGAATGATTCAGATACAAAGTGGACAGTTGTAAAGAGCGAAAAGAACCGGCGCACGGGGATGGGTTGGGGTGGGGTAGGTAGGGAAGAGTCCCTGTTGAATACCGGATCCAAACTTTTCCCTCTGTCAGCGCGGTACCCAGCAGCAGCCGGGTCCCTCTGCCGCCGCGATGATACAGAAGCTGGGACCGGAAGAGAAAAATGCGTGAGATGGAGAAGGCAACTGTAATTGTTTTAGGAACTGCTGGAGGTTCGGGGTCGGACCTTAGGGTTCTTGAGAGAGTTAGCCAGCGTCGCGCCATCAGGGGGTGCCAGCCGGAGCCAGCTAGGGACTAGAATGGGACAGACAACAGGATGGAGATGCTACTGGTGCTGATGCTGAGGCTCCTAAGCCAAATGACAGCCTTTCCCCCACCCACCCGGGCTGCAAGCCCAGCTCTGCGCCCCCCGGACGCCCGGGGCGCTCCGGCCCGCTCGGACCCGGGTCTGCGGGCTGCGCCGGCGGGGCCGCGGCCGCTACTCACCCGGTGGGTTGACCGCCCCCGGGGTTGCCATCTTGCTGGGAGGATCGGCGCGCTCTGGGTGCGGGGCGGGGAGCGCGGCGCGGAGCCGGGCGCGCAGCCGGGACCAGCGCAGGCCAGCGCCGCGGCCACACAAAGGACGGTGCGGGCGGGCGTCGCTCCCCCCCTCCCCGCCGCCGCGGCCCGCCGCCCCCGCCTCTATCTGCTCCTCCTCCCGGCGCGGCCTCCGCCTCGCGCTTCAGCCTTTGTCGCGCAGCGGGGGGCGCCCGGCTCGGCTCCCGGGTCCGAGCTGTAGCACCGCGAGACTTGGCGCTGCCAGCAACGGGACACCCCAGGTTGGGGCCCCTGGCCTGCTGGGCGCCCCTTCGGGCCAGCGCAGTGCCCCTTCTGCCCTCGTTGGGGGCTACAAGCACACCCTCTTTCCTATGCGCTCAGCCTGTTATCCCCCACGCCCACACTCCAGGTGTCTGGGACGCCTAAGGAGGGGCGCTGTCCTCTTTAGGAGCCGGGACGGAGTGGGTGAGGTTTCGAGAAAAATCCATTTGGAGTCAGAGAGAAGCCAGTCCTTAGAGACGGGCAGGAGAAACAAAGGCGCCCCAGTGTTGCCCACTTAGCATGCTAGGACCGCTCTGCTCGGATCCCAAGGCCAAGGACGCCGTCCCAGTGCTAAAGGGAGTCACCAGGCGCCCAGAAATTCCTAAGCCAGTGGCACGTCCAAGGCCACCCGGGCATGCAGCAGTAAAGGGCACTCGGCAGACACCCAGGCACAGGTAGCAAGCAGGCCAAGAAAATTAAGAGTGGCATGGCATTGAGTAAGGCCCTGGCTCAGCTATGCTTTCCTTCTTGCTATGGTGACTGTCGTTGTTTATTACCTGAGGTCTTTGTAAGAGCCTTATTTACACTACAAATGGAGAATTTTAAAATATTTTTTAAATGGCTTTATCTGCATAACCTGGTGAAGTTAGGATGCAGAGAACTTGTAAGGGTTGTTTTTCTACCGCCACTAGGATCTTTGTGACAGATCAAGACTTATAGGAAAAAGAACACCACCATAGTAGGTGCTTTGTAAAGATGAGATGGAAGAATGAAGACATCTCAGGTGAGACATAGACGTTTACAAAAGTATCAAACTACCTTAGTTTCTAGTCCTTAGAAAGAAGCATTTTGAGGGAATAGAGGCTGCTTGAAATGTATTTCCAAATAAACACGTCTTTGGGGAGTATTTGTCACTTTTGTTCTAACAGTTTATCAGTTTGACAAATGTTCAGTTCTGCTTTCAGGCTCAAAGGTAGGTGTTGGGCATGTGGTGAAAAGAAACCCAAACTCTGTCTTCCAAGGGCTTCAAGTGTGTCTATAGGGGAGAGGGTCAAATATGAAACAAGCCATCTGTACTTAAGAGTCAGATGACTGGAGGCAGAGGCAGAGTCCCTGAAATGCGCATCTCCTGTCAGTGGACGCTATTGAATGAGCAAGGGCAAAGAGGAGGCCCTTGCAATTGGAGAAAATGAATAAGATGTAAAAGGAGAAGACATTTCAAGAGAAAAGTAAAACGTTATCCGTTGAGCCACAAGATAGACCAGACCCAAATAGAGAGGAAAAAGGGAGATCAACCAGGATATCAGCTTGTCCCAGGTTCCTACCCCATATCAAAGTAGACTGATTTCAAGCCAAATGAGAATTCCACTTCTCTTGTCAGTACCCCAAAAGGCAACACTCTAATAGACATTGGCGCTTAGTTAATACACAATATATACTGGAATGGAGATTTCTTAAGGTAAGTAAGTGCAAGAGAAGTTCCTTTTGTTCACTCCTCAGAAATGGTAGAACTGTGTCAGGTGTTTTGCCATTTAGAGTCCCTTCTTGGCCCTGTTCCCCACAGAGAGTTCTATCCATGGCGGCCAATCCACAATCACAGCGGCCAGCATCATTACCCCCGAAAATCACCAGCTTTTTACTTTTTTATAAATGGTGGGAAGAGAACTGGAGGGAGCGCCTCATATCCTCTTTTCCAGCCTCTTTTCCTTTCAATAAAGTGAACTGGGTCCCCTTCTTGGCATCTATGTATCTGTTTAGCAAACATTTCAGGCACTACATGTGACTCATTTTGCCTCCAAATGTGTTTCTAATATTCTCCCTCAAAACTAAAATTGTTGGGGCTGGAGCAGAGGCTCAGTGGTTATAGCACTTGCCTGGCATGTGAAAGGACAGGGATTCAAACCCCAGCACCATGTATACAACGAGGTGTTGGAGCAACAAAAGTCACAAGAATAACTAAATAAAAATTGATTCTCTCTCTCCCCACCCATCACTGTCTCTCTCTCTCTCTCTTTAAAAAAATTTTTTTTTTAAAAATTGCTGTTGTCATCATTATAACACATATCTAGCCATGCCTGCTTGTTGACAAGTTTTACTTTCTTATCGTGCTGTTACTCTCTGCCCATTTTTCTAAACGTTACTCTCTGGATAGCTTTGATATGGAATCTTTCACAAGCCATCTTTTATTTGTCCTTTGCAATAAAAGACAGAAGGTGGACAATGCTAGGGATCGGAATGCTTTCCATAGTCCATGTGGAGACTGTTGCATGGTAGTTTGGGGTAAGTAATAAATATGTTTGAATTTCACAAGGAAGAGACGTTTCCATCTTCTCTCTTCAATCATAAACCTTAGAGGTTCAAAAGATCTTTGTCATCACTCAATTCAGTTTCCCCAGAGTATTCAGAGGAGGAAACAAGCTCAAGGTCATGCAGCATATATCCCAGATAAGACTTAGAACTGAGTCACTCACAGTGCCAGGGTTTGTAGGCTGCGATGGGGTAGGCTGGGAGCAATGGAAAAGAGATAGAAGAATGGATGATTTGGGCCCTGGCTCATCTTTTCTCTCTTGTCTCTCAATATTAAATAGGTTAAATGCTCAGAAACATTGATTGTGGATGAAAGGCCTCGTAAGTAAACAGTATGAAATGGAGTGGTTAGGCATTGTTGAATACTGAGTGGTGTTTACACAATGCAGTGATCTCTTGCTAATTATGAGAGTTAGTAGACTGTGACCAGTTAACAGGCTTAGGAATTCCACTCAACCTTTAAACAACCTAGAACTCTTTTAAATTCCAAAGGAGATTGTTGAATTTAAATCTAAGATTTGTATTAAACACACAGAGAGAGACCTATTAATCCTGTAACACATAAATCTGGGTGCAGGGCTCCCTGAAATGATCAGGTTGACCTGACACTGGGCTGGTAAACACCAAGGTTCCCAAGGCTTGCTTGCTGTCTTTTTTTTTTTTTTCTTTAAACTTGGGAGAAAGCAGTCACCCCATTCTACTTCATATCTCGTAGAGTACTAACACTAGAAACAAAACATTTCTGTGAATAATATGTAATGGTCCGAGGGACTTTTAACTCTTCTTAATTTCACTTTAAAATGGGAAGAGAATGGGAATGAAGCATGAGCCTCTGTGGAAATAGAGGAAGCACAAAGGCAAATAATGGGCTGCAGTACAGATAACCACAGCTTTTCTCTCTGCTCTGTATGTTTTCCTTCCCCTCCATTGTTTCTAATTTCTCTGTCTTTGCTGGAAAGAAAGCTTTATAGGCCTCAGTTATCCCTTGGTTTTGTTCCTTTGTGGGGAGGGGTTACTGGGAATTGAGACCCGGCTTCATGCTTCCATATCACTAAGCTACATCCCCAAGCATCTTTAATTCTGCATAGGCAACAACTGCTGTTTATCTAGCAGCCCCTCTTCCCCACCTTGCTTTCTCTTTCAAGATCTCTCTTTTACTCCAAGAATCACAGACTTAATAAAACACCAGAGGTGGATGAGACCTTAGTTTTATACAAAAACACATAAGCCTGAGGGAAAAGGGGAATGACATTGGTCACATCATATTATTGTATTGTGTGCAGTCTACCATTATATACAAATATAATTCACTAACAAAAAATATGGAAGAAACAAAAAGACGTAAACCTTTCTTCCTCTGAAGCAAAAAGCATGGTGCAGATTTTTTGCTCTGTTGCTAATTTACTTTCTCCCCACTCCCCGAACTTTGTTAAACCTTCCTAAGTCTCACTTTCCCCATCTGTAAAATAAGGATGATGTTACCTACTGTGCTGAGTTATAGCTAACATTAAATTGAACAAGGCAATCCATGTACTTTATTCACTTTAGAGACTAAAATGTTCTTCTGATAGCATCATACAGGAAAGAAGAAAACTGAGACAGGTCCCTGTCCTAGAGAGAGGTGGGAAGGGGAAACACATCATGTTGACCTTCTTGGATAGGGAGAAGAGAGGAGAGAGAGAGTCAGATCAGAGTCAGACCCATATACTCTAGTTTTTGTGTTCTGGGCCCAAGTGCCAGGAGAGCCACATCAAGAAAGCCAAATGCAAAGGAGCTTGGGGCTGCATCCCATTGGGAGACTAGGAGACCCACACAGGTTCTACAGAGGTTGAGGGGTGTGGCCACCGAACTGGGCCTGAATAGTTTCCTATGGTTGATGATTTGCTACGTGTCCCTCCAGGTGAGAGAACATGAAGATATTGAGAAGATAGACTAATAAACACCTGAGTGAGAACTAACAGCCCACAGTGGGTGGGAGTGGAGGAACAAAGGCCCCAAACTAGGGACCACTGGCTTCCACCCACGCTGCAAAGATACCTTAGTGGGCATTTCCAAATAACCACACCAGCCAGTCAAAATAGAGTAAGGACCCAGGGTTCCTTTCTCCCCAACCTCTCCCTATGCCATCACCGAGACATTTTGTTAAAAAGGCGCTGAGAGTGGGAAGGTGGGAAGGTTGGAAACCCTGTGCACTCACCTGAAAGGTGCTGAGCTTTCCAAAAGTCAAAGAAAACCAAAGAGTCACCTTTAACTATCAAGGGCAAGGCACGTGGGGTTCAACTAGTATGATGTGGGTGAGTTTCTGACTTTTATACAATAGATTAAAGGAGACTAGCTAAAGTAAAGGTAGAACAGATGTCATGTGCACCCATGGTGTTGCAATAACGATAAACAATTATTGCCTTTTGAACACTCATTTATTCACTCCACACAACACGCATCCCTATCCTAGCACTATATCCTAACTTTATTCACAAGGGACAGTCTCACCAATCGATGTCTGCTTTATGTGAGGCTCAGATTTTCTGGGTCCTTGTTGTCTCCCTCTCTTACCGGCTGGAGAAGAGTTTGCTGCCATCTCATAGGATGTCTTCTGTCTTCTATTTAGAGACTGTCCCTTTTGTACTATTTCTAGCTTCTTACCTCTATGCTCCACTGCCTTCCAGGGCAATTCATTCTCCCAACATAGGGTTTGGCTATGTTTCCTTGCCCATCACCCTGTTTGTTTATTCTTCCTCGCAGCGTAGTTTACATCACACAGGGTTCATCACACACTTAAAGTCTTATTTAATTCTTGCATTATGCTCCTAACAACAGACAAATTTGTCTACAGCAATGGAGTAACATGATGCTGAAATGTGAACAACAAAATAGCTACATATATAAGGAGAAGCTGGTGAAAATCACAATGGCAGTGGATTTCCACTAAGTTTTTCTAGTCTTTGTTATGTGAAACAACAAAGGATAATTGTAATTTACGTTGTTTTTTATTGTGACCTGTGTTGTAGGTCTCTAGGTCTACTCTGGACTCCTCCTTCTACTGCAGGACAAAACCATTCCAGGCCCAAGGGGAAGACATGGTTATGACTGAGTGGGTATGGAGACAGGGATTGGTGCATAATTCTACAGAAATGATCTCACTCCCTGAAACTGTCTATCTTTTGGGAGTTCTCTTGCTATAAGAACCTGGTGCCCTCTGGCCTGGGCTTTAGGTGTGGGATGGCACATGCTTGCCCTGGGCCTTTTGCTGGTTCTTTGGCTCTGTAGGTTTTAGCACTTTCTGGACTGGCAATGGCAAGAGGTTTAGATTCTGGATTGCTCTCAGAGCATGATCTCGGAGACATACAGCCCTATATTCAAATCTCAGCAACTATATGCACCTGCTATGTAAGTCAAAGTCTCTGTGCTCCAGTTTCCTCATGTATGAAATAGTGGTAATAAAAGTGCTTACCTCATAGGGATTTTGTGAGAATTAAATAAACTGGCATTTTTAAAAAACTAGAATGTTATCTGGCATGTGAGTGGTTTAATATATTTGTTGATGCAAGGTAAGTTTTAATACCAAGAATGAGAGGGAGCAAATTGGTGGTGGTAGGGTACTATTAACAATTTGGAAAATAGTATAATGATGACTATCTACATCAAAAGCTATCTCTAGGAGACTAGGATTGTAGCTCAATGAGATAGTGCTTGCCTAGCACATGTGAGGCACTGGGTTTGAACCTTAGCACTGCCTAAAAATAAGTAAATATTCTATCCATGTACAACTAAAAAAAAAAAAAGCTATGGCCAGAGAAAAATCCACAGCTACCAATACTTGATTCTTAAACAGTAATGGATGAAAATAAGTGAACTTTAGCATTTAGCTCAAAAATCTTAGGGCAAATTAATAAGAATTCTTTACTTTGTACATGAAAGCTCCCCAATTTGACGTAGTGAGCTTACTAGACAGATGTTCAGGATGCCCAGGTAATCCAAAGAAAAGGTTAACAATGAAAACACAGAAAAACAGGGATCTGGTTAGACTTCAGGAAAACCAAAACCAGATCTGAACTTGAACGCGTCTCCTAAGCATTTTTTTCTTTTCTTCTTCTTTCTCCTTCTTTCTCTCAGTACTAGAGATTAAACCCAGAGATGCTTTAGCAGTGATCTCCCCAGCCTTTTTTATATTTATTTTGAAACAGATTCTTGCTAAGTGCTGAGGCTAGTTTGAAACTTGTGATCTTCCTGCCTCAACCTCCTGAATTTCTAGGATTATAGGTATGTACCACCTTCTCTTTCGCATGTCCTTCTTTCTTTCTCACTCCACACCACCTTGCCCCACATGGTGAAGAACATAGCTTCTAACTGGTAAAGGTGAAACCATCTTTGATTCCCATAGTCAGAGAGTAGTTCTTTCCCTTCCTCTATTTCAGGGATGGAAGAGCATCTCCAGAAAGACTGAGGTACCCACCTGTTTGGGTTCCCCCAGACCAACCAGGGGGCAGATTACCCTGGCTGTCCCAGCTTGGGACATGTGAGAAGGAAGCATTGCATCTCCTGATGCAGTCCTAAGACTAGAGCCACAACAAAGCAGAGAGCCCAAAAGAATAGGGATACCAGAGGCTGGAATGGTGGATTAGCAGTTATGTCACTTGCTTGGCATGTGTAAGGACCCCGGTTCAAACCCAGCACCATGTACGCAAGTAAGTGTCAGAGCAATGAAAGCCACATGAAAAAACAAAAAACCAAATAAAATTGATTCTCTCTTTCTCCATCTCTTCTCTCTCTCAAAAAAAAAAAAAAAAAGTATAGGGTTGGGAGAACCACAGGAACCACAGGCTCTGTAGATATCTGATACAATGAAAGAAAAAATTAAAGCAAAAGGGAAGCAAGAAAAGGTAAATATAGGAACTGATTCAATAAGAATGGAAAGAAACATTTACAAATAAGTTCAAGGACTGTCTTGGAAAGAACCTCTGGGTCTGTAATTCCACATTCCTGTCTATCTCTTGACATGCATTCTGCCCCACAACCCCTCACAACCAAAAATCATGCTTTAATAAAATTCAGTTGTCTGTCATTTCACTAATAGACCATGATACTTCCTTTGCTCAAAACCCCCTCTCCCAGTGTTCTCATTCCTCAGGAACCATGTGAGGATTGCCTCCTCTCTTCCAGGCAGGGCACCTGTGACTTCTGTGTAGGGATTCCATATTCCACCCTTCTCCTCATTCTACCACATTTCTCATGGTGCTGGATTTTTTTTCCTTTTTTACCATACTTTATTTTTCTTCAGTGCTGGGGTTTGAATCCAGGGGTGCTGTTTTAGTCAGCGTTTCACTGCTGTAACTAAAAGACCTGACACAAAAAATTTTAGGAGGAAAATTTATTAGAGGTCTCACAGTTTCACAGGTCTTAGTCTATAGAAGGCTGGCTCTTTTCCTCAGGGCTCGAGTCAGGGCAGGACATCATGATGTAAGAGTGGCAGAGAGAAGCAGCTCATATCATGATCGAGAAGCAAGACTCCTGGCCAGATATAAAATATATACCCCAAGGGGTTGGGGGTTTAACTCAGTGGTAGAGTGCTTGCCTAGCACTCACAAGACCCTAAGTTGGATCCTCAGCCTGGGGGGGGAATATATATATATATATACCCCAAAGGCATGTCCCCAAAGACCCACCTCCTCCAGCCACCCTACCCTACTATTGTTACCAGTTAATCCCTATCAGGAGGATTAACTCACTGATTGGGTTCAGGCTCTTATAACCCAATCATTTCACCTAAGCCTTCCTGCATTGTCACACACAAGCTATTGGGGGACACCTACATCCAAATCATAATAGGTGCTTTATCACTTCTCCAGCCCTTTTCATTTTATTTTACTTTATTAGATTAGATTATTTTATTTTGACAAGATCTTGCTAAATTGCCCAGATGGACTTTGAATTTATAATCCTACTGACTCCATCTCCCAAGTAGCTGGGTTTACAGCCATGCACCACCATGCCTGGCCTTTTATGTTTATTTAAGATATGAGCTACTGGTGATGCGGGGTTTTTGAGATGAGGCCAGGTTCTCTGCTCTCACTGGCGAATGGAGTCTGGGCCACTACAGATTCCAGCAGCCAAAACAGCCCCCTTCTAGTGTTTGCAGCAATTCCCAGATAAAACTGGGAATTTGGGCTGACTGCAGGTGTCTGCAGCCAAAAGTGTTAGAAAGTCTCCAGCTAAAAGCTGGGTGTTGCAGCTCTTGGTGTGGTGGAAATTCATCCCGGGAATTCGGCATCAGTCTTCTGGATTCTTGTCTCATGAATTTGAAGAATTAAATCCACGGACAACCACAAAAGGAGGAGTAAAAGGAGGATTTATTTAGGAAGAAGAGCAGAGACTCCGCAAAACGGAGGGGTACCTGGGAGCAGGACACCGTCTAATGGAGGTTAGGCTGGAGGTTATATTGATTTGGGGTATGAGCATAATTAACATTCATGCAAAGCAGGCATTGAGAAATGCATCCACCCCATTGGTTAAAATCTATATAAAGCAGGCATTGAAACTGGTCAAGAGCACCATTGGTTAAAAAAAAAAGGTGGCAAATACTTCCTAGTATCCACCTGTGACCACCCCCATCTCTCAGTGGGACTAGGGTGAGCCTCAAGGTCTTTTTGCATTTGAAGGCCCTGGGCATGCCTGTGACCACCCCC
>PVKS010009231.1:0-64752 GCA_004027875.1 Aplodontia rufa
CCGGGGCAGCCACCCCTCATCCAACAGCTCCCTCTTCCCTTGAGAACTGGGCTCCTTAGCCTGGGCCATGGAGTCACCTCATGTCACCACAAGGGCCTACACAGCCTTTGCCTGGGTCCTACAGACAGGTCAGCCACCCCGTATCCAGAGGGTGGGCTCAGAAGGAAGGATGTGCGCAGGGCCCCCTCCACAGAAAGAAGTGCGCCCTCTGTGTCTTTCTAACCGAGCACAGGTCTCCAGGCTTCAGTTTTCCCTCTCTGTAAAACAGGGCTCCCCTGTCTTTATCAGAGGATGGAGAAAAGAAAAAACAGCCCACAGGCCCTTTACAGAGCCCGCCTTGCCTATGGCTGGTGATGCCCGTTCTGAATATTGGGGTCTCTGTTCTCTCCATTCTCCTGGGGTCCCTTGGAGAGCACTCAGCCTTGCTGGATAACCAGTCCAGAAAGCGCAAGCGCCTGGCTGGCCCCAGAGTCCACAGAGCAGACTCTAGTGGCCCCTAGCAGGAGGGTCCTGGGAAGGAGCGGGACAAGGCGAAGGGAGGTGGCTCAGGGGGACATCTGCCCTTACTGGGGCTTACTAAGCACCTGGCCGGGAGCTTTCAGGCACGCACTGCACGGAGGGGCATTTCTAAGAAAGGAAAACCCTAGCCGAGAGGAGGAGGAAGTCTTCTGAAGAGGGCGCAGTGGGCAGTGGGGACAGCGTCCCTGTCCAGCTCCCTCTGGGCCGTGCAGGAGGGAAGGGCTGTCACAGCGTGGCAGGCGAAGAGGAGCGGGGGTTCTGGGTCTACCCAGGCTCGGGCTGATCAGCCCCACACGCCCTGGCCCGCGCAGGCGGAGGACCCGAGGCGCGTTCCCCACCCCCGACACGCGCGGCTGCGGAGCCCAGAGTTCCACGTGTGCCGGGCCCGGGGTCCCCGGCGTCCCCAGAGGTGCGTGGCGCGCGGCTCAGGGCGCAGGACGGCGACTCTACCCTCTCAGCCCCTCGGGCCGTGACGGCGTCCGGGGCCCCAGCCGGGATGGGCGTGATGGGCGCGGCCGCGCGAGTCACCCACCTGGGCGGGCACGGCGAGCCCCGCGGCCCAGAGCTGCAGTCCGAAGGCCAGCGCGGCCCAGAGCGCGGCGGGCGCCATGTGCGGCGGCGGGACAGGCGCGCTGCGCCCTCGCGGGTCCGGAGCCTCCCCTGCGTGCGCCGCGCTCCTCTGGGCTCCGGCGACTGAAAGCGAAAGCCCGCGGGGCCCCGAGCCCCAGGACCGGGGCGGGGCCAGGCGCGGACACTCCCGCGCCCCGCCCCTGCGAGCCACCCTCTGCGGGGCAGGGCAGGGGACCGCCTCTCCTCCTGCCCTGCCTCCATCTACCCTGCCTCCCCGGGAAGGGCAGGACCACCTGGTAAAACATCCCCAAAGCCGAGGACCGCCTGGGGGACCCAGGGGCTCCTTTAGACGCTAGAGCCAGACCAGCTGCGAGTGCGTCTCCGTACTAAGCGCACAGGGGCCTTCCGAGACCCGCAGCATACACAGCAGCGCGTGCCTTAGGTGCTTGTGAAGTCAGGCAGCTGTAACTCAGTGGGCTTTGCATAAGCTTTGCTGGCTCCATCCCCACCCACCCCACTCCACACCCCTGGTACTGGGGACTAAACCCAGCTGCCCTTCACCGCGGAGCCACATCTCCAGCCCTTTTCATTTTTTATTTTGAGCTGATCCTGCTAAGTTGCCGAGGCTATCCTCGAACTTGAAATCCTCCTGCCTCAGTCTCCCAAGTGTTGGGAATCACAGGCGTGCCCTACCTCTCCAGGTGCAGTAGCTGTTCTTACTGTTTCTTTGAGGGCTTTTATTTGTTTGTTTAGCCTTGAACATTCTAAAACCCTTTAGCTGGAGCCAGACCCTGCCTTGTCCTTCCTGAGTCCTCCCAGCTGGCAGGTAAGCAGAGGCCAGGGGAGAAAGCTCCCTGAGAAGCCATGGGGGCCCAGAGGGCTAGCCCAGGCCAAGGCAGCCTCATCCCCAGCACCCACTCTAGCTGCCATGTGCCCCTCTCACTTGGGGGGTCTGCCCTAATGCCAGGGCCCACCTAGAATGGCCAGAAAGCACTCTTCCAGCCCTGCACAGGGGCGTTTGGGAAGGTGGGGCAGGAGGGAAGGCAGGAGACTGTCCTGGCTGCGAGCTCCCATTCTGTCCCTGCCACTATCTGTGCCACTGAGGAGGCACAGAGCCCTGCTTTGGCCACCAGCCCCCACCAGGAGGGAGACCACATGGATGGTACTTCTAGGTGCTGAGAGAGAAACTGGGAAGTGACGCTTGGAGGTGGAAAATCCCGACTCCTGATCAGGAGCCTGGGAAATCACCTGTTTCTGCAACGCGGGCGAGGCCAAGGGTGCTGCTACCTTAACCCTGCAAAGAGGGGCAGCCACCCAAACCCCGCACCTGGAGTCGTCCTGGCCATTCCCTCCCTGTGGGAGCAGTGTGGAGGACTCTCCGACCAGGAAGAGAGAGCTGAAAACTGGGACTGGGATGGCCCTGGTGGAATCAGGCACAGAGGTTGTCCTTGGATGTCCCACACACCTCCTCCCAGGGGTACCTCCAGCCGGCAGGCAATAGACAACATTCAACATTCGGAACCAAAGGTGGGTGCCTCCTGCCCTGAGTTAGTCTTAGTCTCTTTTCTGTTGCTAATGACCCAGTGTCCTGAGCTGGGGAGCAATAAGGAGAAGAGATTTGCTTCAGCTCACTCTTCTGGTTCAACGTGCAGGGCGCAGGGCATAACAAGCAGAGAGACAAGACACTGTGCACGTGATGGGTGTACGTATGTGTGCATGTGTGTGTGTGTACGCCTGTGCATACCTGTGTTTCTCATCTCTCTCCCTCCTCTTACCAAGTCCCCAGAATCAACCTCCAGTGCTCCACCTTGCTGACTTTATCTAATCCAATTCACAAAGGCCCCACCTCAAAGTGCCTTAGTCAGATTGTCTCCACCCTCTTTATTCATATTTTTTTTAAAGAGAACCAATTTTATTTATTTTTCCATCTGGCCTTTGTTTCTCCAACACTTAGTTGTGTACATGGTGCTGGGGTTTGAACCCAGATCCTTGCATATGCCAGGACAGTGCTCCAACTGCTGAGCCACCGCTCCAGCCCCTGTCTTCACCCTCTTAATACCTCATAATGGGGACTAAATTCCAACAGGAGTTGCAGAGGGAACGAATGATCCTCCAACCATTGTGGTCCCCGTCCTGGGAGCTATTCTTGTCCCCATCTCTCCTGCCCTGTGGAGCTTTTTCCCTTCCCCTGCAGGGCCACCTAGGCTTGAGGACTTGATGACCTCTCGTTTAACTCTGCCAAGGGCAGGTCTTGCACCCTCCCAGGTCAGGCCCAGGGCAAGCATTTGGGGAGAAAAAGGGAGTGTTCCATGGCGCCACAGTTGTCGCCTTCCTGCCCAGGAGGGTTTGGAGACAGCTGCGGGCTCATTCTTTCCGGGTGCTCTTGGCATTGCTGCTGATTAGGCTGGCCCCCTCTGGCGCCTTGCTGAGCGCTGGGCCTCCGGCCTCTGCTGAGGTTATACCCCGTGGGCAGCCCATTGGGACAGAGATGGCCCCAGGCTGGCTTCCTTCCTGAGTGCACGGTTGCCCTGTTCTTTGCAGCGGTAGCAACCGTGCCCATATCCCTGCTCTGTCACTCCAGCGATGCTGCCTCACACCCAGCAAACCACAGGCTCCTTTATGTAGCACCTACTGTATGCCCAACAGCGTTGGGTAAAACAGACAGGAATTCCCCTTCAGTGTTATGGTCTCAGACTCCTGCCATGTGAAGCTCCCAGGTTGGATGCTTGTGGGCCCTCCTGCTTGACCCAAGATAGAGGGGGCCTCCTCTCCCACAAAGAGCAGCAGGGGACACAATGGCGACTCCTTCCCAAAATCCTATCTCGCGGCTTCTCCCACAAGGCACCTGGTTTCGGCTGGGGATGGGCAAGAAAAAATTTTAGCTGGAGCTGTTTATCTCTCCTTGTGACCTGCACAGGTGGCCCAGGACTTTCTCGTCAGGGTGGGGGATTGATCTTGACCCCACTGTATTGTACCTGCCTCTGGGGAGTCTGGGAAACTCAGCAGTATCCAGGGCAGTGCCTTAACCAGCTTCCACAGCCTGGATCGCCTGGCCCAGCCCTCCCCGCAGCCCAGCCTGGGCCCTGGCCTGGCCTTGTTTCTTGCTTGGGCTGCTTCAGGGGCCTCTCCACTGAGCCTCTGCCCCCCAGGCTGCAGTCAGGACCAGCTTTCAAAGGCTACACCACCCACGCTCCTGCCACTCCCTAGTCCAGTAGCTCTCAATCAGGAGGTGACTTTGCCTTCCACTCTCTCTGGAGACACACCTAAAGCGGGCAGGGAGAGGAGATGCCAGGGATTCTACTGATCATCCTACAGGGTGGGTCCCGTAACAGAATTACCCAGCCAAAAGTGACACTGGCGCTGTGCAGATTGAGGAACTTGGCTTAGCATGTGGCTCCCCACAGCCTTCAGCAGCAGGATGTGGGTGCAGCTCCAGCAGATGGCCATGACAGCTCACCCCACTGTCTTGCCCCCTGGGCATCCAGCGCAGCACATCCCACCCCTCGAGGGGTCCTCCGCTTGGGAAGTCCCTCCCTTCTCATTTTCTTGTTGTCCGGTCCTCTGTGAAACTGCCCTTGACCACACCCCACGCAGAAGGGCAGGATAAGGTGGCATCCACACAGACAGCTCAAGAACGTCACACGGGTGTTCTTAGTGGCTTGCATGTCCCTGTCCTCTCTTAGTAATTATGATATTAGCTGTTATATCAGGAGTCTTCTCTGGGCCACCAGCCTATCTGGTGATGTACAGTGTCTTGAATCAGAGAGGGCAAGCTTGACAAACCTTACACGGCCAGGAAGGGGAACAGCAAACCAACAGCTGAAGAGCTCGGCTCAGCCAGGTGCCTCCCACACTGCGGAGGGCAGGGGGATGTGGTCACAGTTCCATGTGCTTCCCTGGTGACCAGGAGATACATAAAATGAGGGGCCCAATGAAGTTGAGGTGAGTAAGGACTGGATGCAGAGCTAAGCAGTGAGGAAGGCGATGTGAGTGAGCAAATGAATGAGGAGTAGGCGTGGGGGGGCGGAGCTCAGGAACCCATGCCAATCATACACACATCAGAGTGTGAGTGAGCGAATGCATGAGGAGTACAAGTGGGGGGTGGAGCTCAGGAGTCCATGCCAATCATACACACATCAGAGTGGCCGTCTGCAGCCTAGACACCCTCACCGTGCATCTCTTAGACCCCCAGCTCCAAGAGCAGAAAAAGTGCATTTGTTACTTGCTATGGGTCAGCAGCAGATTTCCAGCAGGCAGGATGGCGCTTTCTGGTTGCCTCCCGAGGGGCTGCATGAACCTAGATCTGGGGCTCATTCCCTCGCTTCCCGGGACGGCCCCTGGCCCGCAGAGAGCCCACCACCACCACCTCTTACCCCAGCAAGCTAATGACTGTGCCCCTGTGAGCAGAAGTCTCTACTGCAACAGCAGTGTGTGCAGGACCAGCCAGGCTCTTAACTGAACACCTACTGAGTGCCAGGCGGTCTGGAGACCTTTTGGAGGAAGGGCTGTCTTCAGCCAGCTTAGGCATGTTCCGGAAGACTTGTTAAACATGCAGATCATGCCTGCCGAGGGCCTGATGAGCTTTTCAGTGAGCCCCTAGGTGACTGAGGGACACCTTTTGAGGAACTCTACAGAGGGTCTAGCTGCAGCAGGTGCTATGGCTGAGGACAGTTGGGAAGGCGTGGCTGTGGTTGTGCGGGCAGAGGTAGCTGCCACTGTGGGAGAGATCCCTGTGCCATATTCTTGTCTGAGTGACTTCTCAGAAGCAACAGAGCCAGTTCCTTCAGACCTGGCCTCCAGGGGCTGGGGCCTATCTTACAGGGCTACTCGTGGACATCAGGACCCTTACCTTTCCCAATTCGGCCTGGCCCCCAACCGGGGCAAGCAAGCTTTTCTTGGCCCCCTGTCCTGCTTGTCTCAGCACCCTGAGTGTGCAGGGCCAGCCCCTTGGTGACTCATGCCCTAAAATCTCAAACAGGAAGCAGCATTTGGTGTTAGCCACAGCTTCTCGCTGCCTCCTTCAAGGCCGCTCCACCTGCCTGCACTGCTCACCTTGGGCAGAAGCGACTCTACTGAGCTGGGGTGGGGAGCACTGCACCCACAAAGGCTCACCAGCTCCTGTCCCCAGCTCCTTCCAAAGAGAGGGAGGGCCTGGGGGTGCAGTTCCTCGAAGGGGACGCAGGCAATTCAGGGAAGGGAGCCGAGAGAGCCTCTGAGCTCCTCCTCCCTGCTCTCCACCAACACCTCCCAGTTCAGGGTTGCCTCTTCCCAAGACCCAAGCCCAAAATTAGTCCCAAATCTTCTGGGCGAAAAACAACAACAACAAAAGACCCTAGCTTTCTAAACCCTGCAAGCAGGGCCAGCTAAGATTCAGGGGAATTTCTATTCTAGCTCCTTTCCTGTGTGGCCTTGGGTCAGTGTGTCCCACCTCCTCTTCTCTGGGCTTCAGCATCCTCATCTTTTTTTTCCACCCCCACTGGAGATTGAACTCAGGGCACCTTGACACTGAGCTACTCCCCCAGCCCTTTTGATATTTTTATTTTCAGACAGGGTTTCACTAAGTTGCCCAGGCTGGCCTCGAACTTGCGATCCTCCTGCCTCAGCCTCCAGAGTCCCTGGGATTCCAGGTGTGTGTCTCTGTACCCGGCCAGCATGCTCATCTCGACAGGAGAGAGCTGAACGCCAGCTCAAATTGGTTGTGGCTGTCTGGGGCTCTGGTTCAGAAGGATTCAGCGGTCAGACTCTGTAAGAAAGCATGAAGTACCTGGGTGGGGATGGGGGCGGGGGGCGCAGCCACAGCAGAGTCACCTGGCCTTCACAGCTCTGGACTGGGACTGGGCGCCCCTCCCGTCCTCATGTTTGAGGATTCTGCGGCTTCTGCCAAACGCAGGCAGGTGGGCACACGCTGCATTCCATCTGGGCTCCATTCAAACCCCTGCCTTTAACGGTACAAGAGAAAGAGGGACAGCCGGCTTCACCTGATGAAAGCCCGCCTTTCAACCTACACGAGCCATGTGGCTGCTATCTGATAAGCACCCATCTTAACCCTGCGTTATCTTCATCTGGATCTTTCTTTCTCTCTTGAAATAAAAAAAAAAAAAACGCAAGCGTGACATAACGAAGCCCCATATTTCTGCTACCCAGAACTGACAGGTGTTACCGAGCAGGCTCCTCTGCGACCTGCTGTCACAGCGCCTGACCCCTGGAACACAGGAAGCAGCTCCCTCCAGGGACTTGGCCCCGCGGTTGCCTCTGCCTGGAGCGACCTTCCCCCAGAAGCCCTGGGACTCACTTCCTCCAGTCTCTGCCCAAGCTCCCCGCTCAGACAGCAGCAGGAATCTTGTCTGTTTTGCTCTCTGCTGGGTTCCCGGCACCCAGAAAGCAGCACAGATAAAAGTAGCTATGAAAATCAAACAAAATAGGCTCTCGGTAAATACTTGCTGATTTTTTTTTTGGCCACACATTCTTTCATTTTATAATTAAAAATGGAACTTCTTGCTGGATGCAGTAGCGCACCCCTGTAATTCCAGGGGCTCAGGAGGCTGAGGCAGGAGGATTGCAAGTTCAAGGCCAACATCAGCAATTTAGCAAGGTCCTAAGCAGCTTAGTGAGACTCTGTCTCAAACTAAAAACTAAAAAGGTCTGAAGTTGTAACTTAGAGGCAGAGGGCCTCTGGATTCAATCCCCAGTACCCAAAAAACAGGAAGCCCTTGACCCTGAGCTGCAGTTTTTACTACCTTGCTTTCTCCCCAAAGATGACTAGAGAGAGTGTGTCTCTCTCTAGTCCATTTTCTGCTTATATGAATGAACAATCTGGAGTATTACAGTCAGCCCTTTGCATCTGTGGGATCTGAATCCAAAGATCCATGCAACAGAGGTTTGAAAATATTTTTTGTACCTTTTTTTTTAAAGGGACAGTGAAAGAGAAACAGAGAAACAGTTTTTATTTAGTTTTTCATGTGGCTTTCGTTGCTCTGACACTTGGTTGCGTAAGTGGGTGCTGGGGTTTGAACTTGTGTACTCGCATATGCCGGTCAAACGCCGTAACCATGGAGCCACCACGCCAGCCCCTGAAAATGTCTTTTAAAAAGTAAAAATTTGTATCTATACTGAACATATCCAGACCTTTTCTCATTATTGTCATTACTCTCTAAACAATACAGCTTACCAACTCTCACCGGGCACTTGTATTAGGTATTAGAACTCATCTAGAGATGGCTTAAAGTGTACTGGAGAGGGCAGGAGCGGTGACTCAGCAGCTGGAGCGCTTGCCTGGCATGCATGAGGACCCAGCTTCAAACCCCAGCACCATGTTCATAACTAAATGTCAGAGAAACAAAGGCCAGATGAAAAAATAAATTGATTCTCTCCCTCTCTCCCTTTCTCTCTTTAAAAGTAAGTAAGTAAATAAACAAATAAAGTGTACTGGAGAGGGCTGGAGCAGTGGCTCAGCAGTTACAGCGCTTATCTGGCATGCGCAAGGATCTGGGTTCCAATCCCAGCACCACATACACAACTAAGTGTCAGAGCAACGAAAACCAGATGAAAAACCAAATAAAATAGATGAAAAACCGAACACAGTTGATTCTCTCTCTCTCGCTTAAAAAAAAACTGTACAGGAAAATGCCTGCAGTTTATAGGCAAGCATCACCCTAAACAGGGACTGGAGCCCCAGTGGACACGGACAGACGGCCCTTTCCGGAGTGGTGGTCTAGGTCTGTACCAGCGGGAGGTTTCTGAGAAGGTCGGTCCGCTGGGCTCGGATAGCTCACCCTTTCCACCTGCTGTGTGGGGCCCTGCCCTGCTGCCCCAGCCCGAGCTTGCCCGCGTTCTGCATGCACGCTCTGACACCTGCCTCCCCTGGCACGGGGCTCAGAGCTTCTCTAGGTCGTGAACCTAGAAAGTAGAACTGCCGGGCGGGGCGGGGAGGGGGGTTGCATGTTTTCATTTTCACTGGGTCCTGCCAAATGCCTCTCCCAAGGGGCTGTGCCCACGAACACTCCCGCGTGCCCACTTCTGCTACGGCTCTGAGCTCACCCGGGTTTCCCTGACAGCCCTCTGCATTTTCAAAGAGCTTTCAGTTCTCCCACCTCCCTTTTATCGGATGGATGAGGGAGTGGTGCTCTTTCTAGGACCCTGGGTCTCTCTATTCCTTGCCTCCCTTCCTTTCCAATCCTTATCCCCACAATCTCACTGGTCCCTCATTCCAGCCCAGGAGGACCCAAGGAGCAGTGGTCCCAGCCCTGGACCACAATTCTCGAAACAAGCAATGGCTGCCTTCCTGGGGTTTTGTTTTTAGCGGGGTAGGGGAATAGGAGAGAGAGAGAATCAACTTTATTTATTTTTTCATCTAGGACTTATTTTTCTGACACCACACTGTGTACATGGTGCTGGGGCTTGAACCCGCATCCTTGCACATGCTTGGCAAGTGCTGGAAACTCTGAGCCAGTGCTCCAGCCCCTGTCCGTTCTGGGCTCAGTTTCCCTGCCTGCGCTGGGCCCTCTCTGAGCTCTCTAGTCTGGTCTATCTAGTTTGGGCAGGAGCACCACTCTCCTCCCACCTGAACACACCCTTCCTGTAATTCCTAGGAGTTCCCAATCCTGTGGCTGACCTGAGTGGAGTCTCTCTCTTGCTCTCCTTTCCTGGACCTCATGCACAGAGGGTGGAGTGACTCTCGCTGCTCAGAAGTCACCATGCGAGGCCCAGCGCACGCAGGGCACCTACCCCACCACTGAACTGCACCCCAGCTGCCTTGTGGCTCCCATCCCCACTGAAACCCCTGCAGTCGACGAGTTCTTGTAGTTCACTCGGGACCTGGAGAGCGGGACCCCCGGACCTCAGCAAGTTGACACTGCTGTTTCACTGAATCTGCCCAGAAGTCCTCTAGGAGGGCCACACCCCCGGGCAGGGCTCCAGGGTACTCATTTCCTCGCATTCTCGCATTCTCGCTAAGCTCACACTTGGGCAGTGTTCTGATTTGGGCCAGTTTGGGGGTGTGAAGCCCACTGCTGGGCCATTTGCATTTCTCTGAGCACCTCTGCATGACTGGTGAGTCATTTGGGTTTCCCCTTCTCTGAACCGCCTGTTCACATCCTTTGATCACATTTTTATTATTTCCTGTCTTCTTGTAGCTTTGCAGTAATTCCTTTAATATTCTAGATATTGACTCCTTGCCATTTTTGGCTATGGCGGATTCTTCCTTCTGTCGTCTGTTTGATATCTTCCTTTACGGTGTCCTTTATTGTGTAAAAAGAATCCTTCATTTTCATCTGACTAAAGCCATCCATATCTGCCATTTGGATTGTAGTTAAAAGGTCCTTTCCATATTTTCTTTCTTTAGTTTGACGATTTCACGTCTCACATCCGGGTCTTTCGTACATCTGGATGGTGTGTGGCGCATAGGACCTGGAGATCCGACCTCATTTCCCTCCTCCACGGACCAAGCAGTCCAGCTCTTCCCTATCTATCATAAGCACCCGGGTCCATCACTGAATGATCCACTCTCCGCTTTGCTCTTTTTCATTCCTGGTTTAATTCTACTTGGCCTTGACTAGTAGAGTTTTTTTTATTTTGTTTTTAAGGAAGAGAGAGTCAACTTTATTTTTTCATCTGGTGTTTGTTTTTCCTCCACTTAGCTGTGTGTGTGGTGCTGGGATTTGAACTCAGGTCCTCGCACCTGCGAGGCAAGTGCTCTAACCATTGAGCCACTGCTCCAGCCCACTAGTACATCTTTGTAGAATGTTTAATATCTGATAGGGTCAATTTCCCTTGTTTCCTATTCTCTTTCTTTTCTTTTCTTTTCTTTTCTTTTTTTTTTTTTTTTTTTTTTTTTTTTTTTTTTTTTTTTTTTTTGAGAGAAACAACTTTAGTTTTTCACATGGCTTTAGTTGCTCCAACACTTAGTTGTGTATGTGGTGCTGGGGTTTGAACCCGGGTCCTCGGGCTTGCCAGGCAAGCGCTGAAACCGCTGAGCCACCGCCCCAGCCCTCCTATTCTTTTTCAAAACAGATAATTTTGAAACAGTTCTGCATGATTCTATATACAGTTCTAGAGGTATATTTGTTGGTATTGTGTATACACAAATCTTTATTATACGTGAAATATAACACACAGATTTTAAAAACCCACTTGTCAAGTTCCTCAACTCCAAATGTGATTTAAAGCGAGCTCTTGCGGGCGTGACGGTGGGGGGAGAGTGGGTGTCACTGCAGCGTGGCTTTATGCCATCTGTGAACACAGGCACCCTCCATTGCTCCCAGATTCTTCCACGTCTTTTCCTGGTTTTCTTTCTTCTCTGGGCATTTGGGTGAGGCAGGGGTGAAAGGTGCCGCGTCCTTTCCTGAATCTCCACTTCTCCCTCAGGGATCCCATTTGATATTTGCAGGCGAGCTGGCAGCGGGGCCTGCGGGTGCTCTTATAGATTATTATGGTGCCGGGTCCGCGTCTACGCAGCCAGTAGAGCGTGGACACTCGGTGCAGAACAAATTTCTCCAGCAAATCTCTTGCCATCTGAAAGCCTGCCTGGCAGTGGCTGCTTGACAAGTCCTCCCGTTCATGATGGAGGGCTGGGGCTCTTCCTGTGCGCTGGGCACAAGCCTCCCAGGGCTAACCCTCAGGGAGGGCTGAACAACAGGCCGTCGCGCTCTGTGGCCCCTGATTCTCTTTGTGATCTCAAGAACGTCTCTCTCGAACCCAGGCCTCAATTTCCTCAGCCATGCTGTGGGGGGAAGGCTGCATGGGCCATGGCGCCTGGGAGTCACACTCTGAGCTCAGCTCTACGCTGGGTGCCCATTTCGTCCAGCTGGAGTCACTGTGCGGCCTCACCCCTGAGCCCCACCAGAGCATGAAGCAGCACATTCTTCCTCATTAGTGAAGCCTCAGCTCAGAGCAAGGGCAGCCAGAGAGCAGCTCCCGGCCCTCCCTCCAGGGAGCACAGCATTTGAGACCTGGCCCTCCGCACCAGCAAGCCGCAGGCAGGGCCCACGTCACGGACCTCACTCATTTCCCCAGCAACTTTCGCCTTCCCCTATCCAAAGGAGGAAGAAATAAGTGATTTTCCCCCGCCCGGTTCTGTTCCCGTCTTCACTCAGCTTAGGAGCCTGTGTCTGCTGCAACCCTGGCCAGAGCTGGGCAGGGCCTGGCTGGTGACTCAGTGTGCACACGCTCCCTGCAGGAGCTGGGGGCAGGGGGCAGGCAACTCAGAGGAGGGAAAACTCGGCCCTGGCTGAGGAGCCCCGAGCCTCTTGAACCTCTTGAAGCACGTGGCAGTGACTTCTCTCCTCTAGTGTGTCCCCAGGGTGGATTGATTCCCCACCCCCCAGGCCTGTCCTGCAGACCCAGCACGTACTTACTGAGCACCCTCTGTATATGCCAGGTCGAGTAGCTCTGTCTACGGAGACCCTGCTCTTGAGAATTGCCCCTAGGGATCAGCACTGCAATTTCAGGTGCCGAGAAGCCCAGGGAGACCATTTTAGGCAGTTGGCTAACAATTGGCCGAAACCTGCGGGGGAGTCCTAGCTCTGAGCCTTCACCAGGAGGCAAACTTGACCTTGGACAGATCTCTGGGATCTTCGCTTTCCTTGACTGTAGAACAGGGATCAACAGTCTCTGCTTTGTAGGGATGCTGGGAATCTACAGCACTCGGCACCTAGTAGGTGCTCAACAAATGTAGACTGTGCATTCGGCCTCCATGAAGTGGGGCCCCGAGTCCCCAGGGAGCTGGGAGGCATCGGTGCTGGGTTCCTAAAGTGCTCAGCCTTGCTCTCCCCTCATGCCGGGAGGAAACCCCCTTGGGCCCCAGCTCCCCAGAGCTCCCTGGCCTCGCTACTTCCCTGCAACTGCCCACCCGGCCCCCTCCAGCCTCCCTTCCCGGAGCCTGCAGAACAATTTCCACCCATGAAATCATCTCAGCCCGGTCTTCTCTGGAAACCTAGAGATGCAAATGCAGGGGGTGGAAGACAGCGGGCAGGCAGTCTCCTCCCCAGTGACAGATGCTCACTTCCCCGCACCCCTCTCCACCCTCTCCAGTGACAGATGCTCACTTCCCCGCACCCCTCCCCACAATCGCGCCTTCTCCAGATCGCCTTACGTCCCCAACCACAACTGCACCTGTGACCCCTACGCTCCACTGAAATCTTTGACCTTGTAGCAGTTACCATCAGCTAATGTTATCCTGAAGATTTTTTTTTTTTTTTTTTTTTGCACCAGGGATTGAATCCAGGGGCGCTTAACCATCAGGCCACTTCCCCAGCCCTTTTTACTTTTTATTTTTGAGGCAGGGTCTCACTAAGTCAGCTGAGGCCTCACTAGTTGCTGAGACTGGCTTTGAACTTGGGATCCTCCTGCCTCAGCCTCCTGAGCTACTGGGATTACAGGGGTGTGCCACCAGACCAGTCTCTTTACCCCAAATATTCTCCAAGAGGGCAGGGCACAGTTTGGGGTTGATAAATATCTATTTAACACATTAATGTATGCGCTTCATCCTCACAGCATCCCTTTGGGGTCTGTACACTTATGAAACCCATTCTACAGAGGAGGAAGTAGAGGCGCAGCCCCTGGGCTAGATGGCACCCATTGGGCTCTAGAGGCCTGTTCTACCCGAGCCTCCCAGTCAGGTTTTGTCACCTGAGAATCACACCACATGTCCTGGTCACCCCACAGCCTCACTGACTTCCCAGCACCCAGCCCCGTACCTGACAGACAGTAGATTCTCCACACAGGTGTTGCTTGCGCAGCTGAACAAGCAACTGAATGAGTGAATGAGTGAGTGAGGGGGGGAGGAAGTGAGTGAATGGATGAGTGAGTGAATTCATCTTTTCATACTGAGATCATTTTTACGAGGTTTTTGGAACTTGACCTCCAGTCCCCCTCAAAATCAATGCTGCAGGAGCTCAGAGGTCCTGGCTGGGGTCCTAGAAGGCTTCCTGGAGGAGGAGGGAAAAGGTGAGAGTCGAGGGTTGGGGGCCAAGCAGAGATTTCACTCTGGGGTTGTGTCATCCATTTGGGGGCCTCAGAGAGGGCTCGGATGCAGGAGCTGTGGAAGGTGGCAAGGTACACCAGGCAGGGCCGGATTAGAAGGTGGCTTTTAGGCCCTGGGGAGCCATTGAAGGTTCTGAGCTGGAATGGTCTCACCACAGCTAAGCTTTGGAAAGGAAAACAGAATGGAGGCCAGGAGGTAAATTCTGTGCCCTGTGCCTTTCCTGGGCCTGTGGACACCGGAATTCAAACTCCAGCCAGGTGAACTTGACTTTCACCAGGGTATTTAGCTTCCTTGAGCCAACTCTGGAACAGTGGTAATGTTGAGGATTTAGCGGTAAAGGGAGGATAAAATGGAACGATATGTGGAGGCTGCTCCTCAGCACAGTGGTGACCCCAGCTTGAGCCACAGTGGAGCTTCTTGGTTAAGTGCTTGGGAACTGGGACCCCAGCCAGGTGGCCTAGGGTTCAAATCCTGACTGTACTGCTTAGCAGCTGTGTGACCTTGGGCAAGTGACTTAACTACTCTGTTCCTTGGTTTCCTCACCTGGAATGTACAGTAGTAGCCACTTTCGAGGGCCCAGTGAGGTCGATAGCAAGAGGTCAGAAGGCCTCACTAAGATGGTTCTCCTGGTCTCCCTCGAGCCACGACTGCTGGATGCTAGGGATGCGGCCCCTTCGGCTGGCTCCCTTGCTCTCTTGCCAGAGCCTGGCCCAGCCAGGCAGAGCCACCCTCAGGAAAGCTTGATGAGGGAGCCTGGCCCAGGGGATGCTGGTTCCCCTCGTGAGTGCCCCACATTCACAGAGGGTCTTCCGCCTGGTGAGGGCCCCCTCCACGTGCCGAAGCTGTGGGTATTTCCTGAGTGAAGTGTGATCACCGTGAAAAACAACGTCCCTGCTGAGAGCCTCTTCTTGCGTAATCTGCCCACAGCTCTGCGACTTCCTGGCTGGGCTCCGTGCAGCCCCAGGGGGCCCCCATCCTGCCCTAGAAGGTGCCAGATGCTAGCCACCAGCACCCACAGGGGAGGCCTCTTTAAAATCTAGCAGGTGCCCACAGTGTTCTCAAGTCAGTCAGCTGTGGACTGGAACTCTGCCCAGCCCGGGGGTCCCCGAGGGCACCGGTCAGCCTCATGGTTCAGAGCCCCTGATCCAGGGGCAGAAAGACTTGGATTCAAATTCCAATCAGGCACCCTCTGCATTTCTCCAGGCTATCTGGCTTCCTTGAGCCAACTCTGGGAACAGTGGTGGGGGTCAGCACCGTGCCAGGCACAGTGTGTGGTCTCAGTGTCTTTGACACCCCTCCCATCTAGCGGGAGGTCTGTCCCTCCCTTGAGTCTGGGCTCTGCACCTGCTTGGCCAGTAGAGTGTGTCAAAAGTGACCTGGGTGCAGTGGCGCACACCTGTGATCCCAGCAGCTCTGGAGCCTGAGGCAGGAGGATCGCAAGTTCAAAGCCAGCCTCAGCAACTGAGCCGGTCCCTGCACAACTAAGCAAGACCGCGTCTCCAAATTAAAAATAAAAAGGGCTGGGGATGTGGGTCAGTGGTTAAGTGCCCCTGGGTTCAGTCCCCGGCAAAGAAAAACCAAAAAAGTGACATCGTTCAGGCTGCTGGTGGCCAGCCCTCCTGGGAGCGGGGTCATCGCAAAGGTGAGCCTTCCCTGCCATGCCCAGGCCAGACTGCAGAATCGAGAGCGTAACAGAGGACCCCTGGTTTATCACAGCAAGGACAGTGACCAACACTTAGGGTCACGGAACACTTTCAACACTTGGAAACCAGGGCCTGGAGGGGTGGCTCGGTGGTCACGGTGCTTGCCTGGCATACATGAGGACATGGGTTCGAACCCCAGCACCATGTACACAACAACAGAGTGTCGGAGCAACAAAAGTCACATGAAAAACTAAATAGAATTGATTCTCTCTCTCTCACTGTCCCTTTCTTAAAAAAAAAAAAAAGAAAAGAAAAGAAAAAGGAGACCAGTATGCTCCTGTCTGTCAGGTCATCCTGACATCATGTGACATGGGTGTGATGTGCTTCGGGCAGCACTAGCTACATGCTTTGTGGGACTGGGTTCAAGCACCGTCAGTGTTGAAGATGGTCGCAGCCCAGGGCCTTCTGAGTGTGGCTTCTGTCACCGCACAGATTAAAGCTGCGAAGACACCAAGCCCTGCTCCTGCGATATCCTTGTCTCCTCTGACGGGGGACCGTTTGGCTCTTACAAAGCTGCCTTATAAGTAAGAATCCCAGCCAGGCGAGGTGGCACCCACATGTGATCCCAGCAACTCGAGAGGCTGAGGCAGGGGGATCACAAGTTCAAAGCCAGCCTCAGCAACTCAGCAAGGCCCTGCCTCAAAATGAAAAATAAAAAGGGCTGGGATGTGGCTCAGCAGTTGAGTGCCCCTAGACTCAATCCCTGGCACTTCCCAGCTGTGTGACGGTGGGGCCAGTTGCTTCACCTCTCTGAGCCTCAGTGTGAAAAAGCGAATGGCCAACCTAACGAGCTCTCAAGACTAGAGAGGGCACAAAGCGTGGGGCAAGTGGAGCTCTCGAAACGCACTCCAGCCATCCGCACAAACAGGCGCTCAGCCCTGGGCGCTACACCCACACCACCTCAGCCTCTCGCAGGCAGGCATTCTCCAAGCCGAGAACCACAAGGGCTTTGCCCGAGAACTGCCTGGGAACCGGGGGAGCTGGAGGCCGCCTGCCCACAGCCACAGCTCAGGCATCGCAGTAGCGCATCCTCAGAGAGGCCTGGAGGGAGGAGAAAGCGCAGACTCCCGGAGGCCCACAGCCTCAGCGCCTGCCTCCCTCCCCAGCAAGGCCCACCCTCCACCCAGGGCTTTTTCGTTTGGTTTTGCTCTCCCTGGAAGGTTCCCTGGAGAAAGAGGAAGCTGCTCACCTCCTGCAGCGACCGGGAATGTTGTTCTACCTCTCGGCACTTTCTGGGAAAATGCATCCAGAGGCCTCTGAGCCACCAGTGGGTGTGGCCAATGCCCCCAACTGCCCCCCAAATAGGTCAACACAACCCCAGTGCCCATGCCTTGGCCTTTCAAGGCTGAGACAATACCAGGATGTTTATTGTTCTGACAGGAGGAAAATAAAAACTAACAATGGTGTTCTCATGATAGAATCTAAGTCTATGCCAGCGCTCCCCAACCCGGCACCGCCCTGCTCACCACCGCCTTCTCCCACCTCGCTCACCGCTCACCATGCTTCCTTGTGCTCTTCCCGAACCTCAAGGCCAGGGGCTTTCCCACTTCAGCCTTTGCTGCGGCCACTGCCTACCTCCTGGGCCTTGAGCAGGCACAGCAGCACACACTTACAATCCCAGTGACTCTGGAGGATCCCAAGATTGAGGCTGGCCTCAGCAATCAGTGAGACCTCACTAATTTTATATCATTCAGACAGAGCTCAAAGGGGCACCCCCGCAGGGACACCTTCCCTGACTGCTCCCCTCCAGACACTCTGTCTCAAGCCCAGACTGGGTTTCCTTGAGACACAGGAGCATGATCCAACTAGAGTTCCTTACTCACCATCCTCTGTCCCCTACCGGCCCAGGACTGGGTCAGCAATGCTGTCTGTATGACACGATCCTCTGCAGCCGGGCCTGGGTCTGCTCATTAAGCTGGTTTTGGAAGGAGACCACTCCTTACTTGAGGAGAGATCTTCAGTAGCAAGGCCAGAGGCTGGAATATACCAGAACCGCGACAGCTTCCCTCCAGGGGAGCCTGTGGCACCCCACAAATATGCCCGGTGCTCCAACATCAGCAACAGCTGGTCCTGCGGCTGATCTGAAGGATTTTCAGGGCAACTCAGAGAGCAAGAAGAGGCCTGCCACTGTGGGCGTCTCATGGTGACCTAACCCCACGGCAGCAGGTGCCCAGGCTAGCCCAAAAACCGTGGGTACACTCAATGAGTGAAAGCAGGTTTGGAACCAACCACCGATTCCTAATGTTCTTCTGGGAGACAAGCGTTCCGCGTTCCCGGTCCTCTCAAAGGCGAACCTCTAGGGGCAGGAGGGAGCTGAATTCTGCAGGGCAGGAAGGCTCACTCCTGGCAAGTGGCCGCTACACAGGTGCTGACATCTCAGAGAAGTCCCATGACCCCATCAGGCAGGGACCAGTACCCCCATTTCACAGATAAGGAAACTGAGATACCGTTTGTCCCCTCCAAAACTCATAGTGAAACTTAACTGCCATTGTGGTCCCATTGGGAGGTAGAGAGCTGAAGAGGTGACAGGTGAGTGCTCCCCGCCTGGGATCTGGATTAGTTCTCCCACGAGCAGATGTCACAAGGTGACACAGCCCCTCAAACTCTGCCTCTTCTCACCTCTCCACCTACTTCCACATCCATTTTTCTGCCACAAGCTGAGGCAGCACAAGGTCCTCACCAGACGTGACTGCCCAACCTTAGACTTCCCACCTCCAGAACTGTGATCCAAAATGAACCTCTTTTCTTTATAACTTTCCCCGCCCCAGGTGTTCTGCTATAGCAACAGAAAATGGACCAAGACACAGCTTTACAGGGATCATGGAGCACAAGAGCACTGGCTGATAAATGGCAGAGCAGGGATTTGAACCTGGGCCTGGCCTCAGAGCACCACCCTACTCTGTGCAAGAGGAATGCTAGATAGCCCCTGTCACACACAGTTCCATTTCTACTCAGCTTGACACACGAGCGCCTGGTGACAGGGGACAAAGCTGAGCAGGACCCAGCCTGGGGCTTCAGGACTCGCTGCGGGGAGGAGAGTGGAGATGGAGAGAGAGCAGCCTGCTTCAGAGACTGTGTGGGCCTCGAGCTTGCAGGAGGAAGTGTACGACCTACAGATCTGCCTTGGTGAACCCTGCCTTTCTCCGAAGGCACGGGGCTCACAGCTGTTCAGGATGAGGAGGGGAGGGATCTTCTGGGACATTTTTATTAGTGCATTACTACTGCACACCACAGTGGGATCTGTTACCATTCGCACGGGCACACAGTGGGAGACGGTGGGCGAACCCACTTCCCCGGCGAGGGTTCTTCTGTCAAACTGCCATGATCTTTGCTGCACTACGATTCAAGGAACAGTGGGGTTCATGACTACGTTTGTTCAAGCACACTTCGCAAACGGGGTCCGTTTCATTCCTTGGTACCCCCTTTCCCGGCCCCCGTTGGTCCCCCAGCCTCCCTGCTCCCATCCTCCCGCACGTGCCCTCGTCTCGCTCTTCTTTCTGGGCAGCCATCCCCTGGTGGACGCCTAGGCTGCTCCGTGGTTTGCTCTTGTAAACTGTGCTGCTGCGACCAGGGCTGTGCGCCCCTGCAGGAAGAGGCCTGGATTCTTCAGGAAAGCACTGAGGCCTGCTGGAGCTGGGTGGTACAGTGGCTCCACGCCCAGTCCTTGAGGAACTCCACGCTGTCGGCCCCACCTACAGCACAAAGGTGTCCCTTTGGGGAAGGGCTCTTGACAGCCTGGGAACTGCTGCCCAAGGGGCCTTGAACCCTGGAACAGCCAGTGAAGAGCACTGCCCCGTCCCCATGAGAGCAGGAGATGCCCCCGGCTCCTGAGCTAACCACGCAACAGGCAGCAAGCAGCAGGTTCAGGGCCAGGCTGGGGACGTGGCGGGCAGGGAGGGACAGGGTCTGTCCGGGCCCTTGGTCTCCATCCCAACAGAAGACACAGTTGGAGGGAGCGCTCCAGGCTGGCTGGCAGGCTGCTGTGGGTGCCAGGGTGGCCCCGAGCTTTGCCCAGGGTTTCCGGGGGGTCCCACTCAGGCACGGAAGCCCAGGGCTTGCGTAGACCCGCAGTCTCCTCCCCACCTCCAGCCTCCAGAGCTGGCCTGGTGTTCAGAGACTCCCTTTCCCAAAGCCGGCCCATCCCAGAGGGAAGCGGCCTGTAGAGGCCCCGATCCTGCCCAGCACCTGGAGGGGCCTATGGAAAGAGCGGCTGGATTCCGAGTCCTCCGAGGGCAGGTCTTGGGAAGAGGAGTCTGCCTCCACAGACAAGGAAGAACTAGGGAGACGGGAAGGGCCCCCCAGCATAGCAGGCTCCTGTGCCTCCAGCCTTCCTGCTCAAAGGTTGTCAAACGCTATTTCCACGATCGTTCCTTCCTCAGTCTGACAATTCTTATTTTCCTCTTCTTCTTTTCTTTGGGTTACTGGACTCGAACCCGGCACTGCTCCACCATGAGCCACACCCCCAGCCCTTTTTATTTCACTGAGATAGGGTCTGACTGAGTTTCCTGGATGGGCCTCAAACTTTCCAAGGCTGGCTTTGAACTGCGGTCCTCCTGCCTCAGCCTCCTGAACTGCTGGAATGACAGGTGTGCAGGACCATGCCCACCAAGTCCTCACTTTTCTTACAGATTTCTAGAGGGTCAAAAGTTCTGTCAAGGGCCACCAGTCAACGCGTGGTGACAGCCTCCAATCCAATGCTCAGCAGGAGCGTAGTGGGGTCCGCTCGACTCTCTTGGCTGAAGCTCCAGGCGGCGTTGGGGCCCACTCTGTCCTTGCA
The DNA here is from genome assembly GCA_004027875.1 of Aplodontia rufa. Taxonomy (NCBI): domain Eukaryota; kingdom Metazoa; phylum Chordata; class Mammalia; order Rodentia; family Aplodontiidae; genus Aplodontia; species Aplodontia rufa. The sequence goes on from PVKS010009231.1 coordinate 20,549, forward strand.
CAATCAGCTGGGTGAAGGCGTCTGAGCCACTCAGATTCTGTCCGGCCCTGGCACAGCCACCTCTTGCAACGCCTCAGCTTCTCCAACTTTCCCCAAAACATCTGAGTGGTTTCAGAAACTACCCTCGTGATTCCTGAGCCGCCCCACTTCCTCCAGAGAGTGACAGGCTGGTGAGTCAACAGCTCCCTGGGACTGGCCCCTGAGGGTAAGTCCACGAGTGTCCGGGCTGCACAATGTGTCACTGGTCACTTGTTTGCTAGAAGAGGCTGAAGGCATGGGGATTACAGGTGTGTGATCCTGACGTCCCAGCCAGCTCGACGTCAGAGCAGCCTTGGTCCTCAGTGTGACGCAGGGCTCCTGAAATCGGGTCAACCGCTACGCACTCTTCCGAGCGGCTGAACATCTGTGAGCTCAGGCTGCCTCGCGACTTCCACACCCCATAGGTGCAGAGGCGACGGTAGGGCTGGCCTGGCTCCATGAGTGTGGCAGATCTAGGAGGTCCTCCTCCTCAACAGGACAGAATGGTGGTGCCACCAAGCACTCAAAGACCTGGCAGGGCTGCGGTCCCCAGCTCCACACGGGGGAAGTCCCTGGGCAAAGCACAGCCGGCCCAGCAGCACTGGCTGCCAGGGTCTCCAGCCGGGGTGTGGGTGCTGCAGGCACTGAGAGTCTGCAGACATCCGGGCCCTCGATGCCCTGACACAGGGACTGGTGGGGACATTCTGAGAGGAGCTCACCCTGGGGGCAGGGAAGGGGGCAGCACCGGGAGGGTCCCGCTCAGCCTGAGGAGGGTCTGCACTCTCACCCCAGCTCACGGTGCAGTGTGACAGCTGCAGCCCAGATGGTGCCAGCGACAACACCCATCCCTCGACTTCCCTTCTGACTCAGGAGAAAAAACCACAGGCGCTGGCTGCGTGCCCCGGGGAGCCATGCTTACAGTAACGGGCTGGCGGCGTGCCACCTCTGAGGCCCAGGGAGCGTGGAGAGAGCACAGCCCCCTCTCTCCCTCGGTGGGCACTGGCCCCGGCCGTGTCTGACGCCAGGGCCCTGACATCAGCGCCCTCAGCAGCTGCAAAAAAGACAGGGTCCCCACATCCCTGCTCCGCCAGAGACGCCGTCTTCAGTTCCAGACACATGGTCTTCTGCCCCCCTGGCCTCCAAGGGGCAGCCAGCTGCCCTCGCACCCCAGCCCACCTTGGGCCTCACTTCCCAGAGGCCGCTGAGGGCCCACAGTCCTCCTTCCCTTCCTCCTCCACAGAGAACATGACATCCCCGCCACTGTCCAGAGGAGGCTCCGTCTCCTGCTCGGGGTAATGGGGGGCATGGTCCACCTCCAGCTCCACCTCCAACTCGGGCCCCGCTGGGCTGCGGCCCTCGGACACCTCAGTCTTCACGGTCCCCACGATCACTGTGTCGGCCTTCATGATGTAGATTTTCTCTGCAAGGCAAAAGGACAGCTGAGGAGCAGGAGGCAGAAGAGAGGCCCAGACCCTCCTCTGGCACTGCTGCTGTGTGACTTCAGGCAGGTGACACACCCTTTCTGATGCACAGAACCGGACCACATGTTGCTTCGTGGGGATGCTCATGATTTTATGGGTGCTTTTTTTGTTTTTACCATTCAACAGTAACACAGGTTTATTCGGGAGAAATCTGTGGAGGGCAGCCCAGTGGAATCTGGGACTGACCTGCCACTTACAGCCTGGGGTAGATACAGAGGGAATGAGGGGGAAGGGAGCCGACATGGGAGTTTTCTGGTTAAACTGGGTTTTTCTGGAGGGTGAGAATCCTCTGGTGAGGGCCCAAGTCTGTAGATTTTGAAACAGTGAGGAAGGGGTTTGCTGTCTGGCTCACTTGATAGATATGGCAATTTCCATACCCATCGTCCCAGACCCTAAAGGAATACAATGAGTTGGGTGGATGTCAAGTCTGTATCCAGCTAGTTGGTAAACAGATGTATTCTGCCTGGGAAGAAGATCCCCTGGTTATAACCGAAGCAGCCAGAGAGGTGACAGGAGGTGACCTGCGTTAGCTGTAGTCCGAGTCTTGCAGGGAAATTTTAACAAGAGTGTGGTGGGTGGTCACAATGGGCTTGGAGGTGTCTGACACTGTGGCTGACATCTCAGGGGGGAGAGATGACAGGGGTGTTAGAGGGGAAGGAAATGGCATGAGAGGATAAAGGAGTGTGGGGGGCTAAGGTGGGTGTTAGAGCAAACGGAGGCGTTGCATTTGGTTAGGGTGCTCCTGCCAAAGACAGGAGTTGGTCATCTACGCGTGAGTGGGGCCTTCCATCCAGGCAGCCAGAAACAAAATGATTTTGTGGCTGCTGCTGCTGCTGCTGCTGCTGCTTTATTTATTTATTTATTTATTTTTTGCCACTCAACAGTAACACAGGTTCACTTGGGAGAAGTCTGTGGAGGGAGCCTAGGGTTTCAACACTCTCCAACGTCCCCATTTCTGCTGCCTACAGATCTGTCTATCTAAGATTTATCTCCTGTTTCTATTACCCCTCTGAACAGATCCTGGACTGCTGTCAGGGACAAAGGGCAATGATTGTTCTGGCTTCTCTGTGCTGATGGTGGGCTTTTGCTGTGGCAGTCAGGGAAACTCTCCAGAGGGTCTATCTGGGGGCCTCGGTAGAAGTCGGGAGGCAGCTGCATGGAGGGTCATATTCCCATGACCATCTGGTGCTTAATGGACTCTAGGCTCCAGATTCCCAAGGGAAGGCTTGCAGGTAGGCACTTCTCTGCAGATGGGTCAGGAAGGAGAGAAAGGAGGCCGTGGAGGAACCAGCGGCGACAGGGATGAAGCAGCCCTAGTGAGCGTGACCCAGCCGAGCGTGGCCAGGCGCGTCCCACGCGTCAGTTCTAAGGTTCCCACGCTCTTTTGAAGAGTGAGACCATCATTATCCCCATTTTACAGGTGAGAACCTACAGCCTGGCAAGGTCACATGACCTCCCCAAGGTCACCAGAAGAAAATCTAAAAGAAACTCCCACCCCACCCAGCTGCCCTCCTAATTCCATCCACGTGCCCAACCAGACACCTGGGTGCCCAGCATGTCCCAGCTCGCCTGGGACTGAAAGTCCTGCATCCCAGAGACCTCCCCAGGCCAGGCAAACCCAGCAGCCTGTGGCATCCAACAGCCGCCTGGGCCCCGCTAACAGGCAGCTCCACTCAGGCAGTCTTCGTGTGCCTTGCTTGGAACCCATCTCCCATGGCCTCATGGGCTGCAGGAAGCATGGGTGCTGGGTAATTGTCACAACTGATGACAAGCCCAGCCAGCAGGGACACAGGCCCTGGGGAGTGCCTCACTGCAGAGCAGCCTTCTCGTGGAGACAGAGGTGGAGGCTCAGGGAGTTAAGTTCCCTGGGAAGCTGGAGGGTGGGAGAACCTGGACGTGGGCCAGGGCAGTGGGCTTACCCCCCTTGCCTGGGGTCGATGGCCTCAGGCTCCCAGCTGTCCTGCCCTGCACGCTGGAGACCAAATGGGGAAACTCAAGACGGAACTTGAGAACGGGGTGGGGCAGGGCTGGGGCTCAGGGATCCCTGCCTCTCTGGGTAACCCGGTTACACCCATCAGATTCAGGAACCCCAGAAAGATTCTCAAGGACCATGACATCCTTGACCCATTGCATAACTTGGCAGGAGAGAGGAGCCTCAGAAACAGCAGTGAGACCTAGAGGGCAGGGAAGGGGAACAGGACGGGCTGAGTGTCCCTCTGGGCCCCAGCCACACTTCCCTCAAGGACTGTGGGCCCCTGACCTGGGGAGCCCTGACCACAGGGGTTAGGCAAAAGATGGGCTAGAGGTCTGTGCAAGGGGCCAGGTGGTGACAGAGGCCAGTGGAGGACAGGAGGGCAAACAGCTGAGCTGAGAGGCTGGGGAGGAGAGGGCTTTGTTTGGACAAAACTAAGACCAAGCTATCACCCTGCTGTGGCAGGGCTGGATCCCTTTGGCTCTGCCTCATCGAGGGCTGCCCACCTCCAGTTGCAGGGCTCTTCCTGCCCCACTCAGAGCCCTGAGGGGGTTGTCTTGTCAGGTGGGGGCAAAGGTCAGGGGAGAGGGGTGCCCATGCCTGGTGGCCAAGAGGAGCGATGAAGCTCAGGCTTGAGTTTGGTCCTCCTTGGAAGCTAGACAAGGAAGATGCTGCTCTGGAGTGGCATCGGAGGGACAGAGGGTCACCTACATCTTTCTGTCCAGGAGAACCTCCCAGGCCTTCCCTCCGCACCCTGGCAGTGCAGTGCTACCACCCTGCACACCAGCGAGGCCAGCTGGGGAAGGCCATCCACAGCTGGGAGCCCGGTGGAGAGCTAGCACCCCCCACAGGGGTCCCCCGGGCTGCAGTTCCAGGCAGGGTGCTCAGCATGGGCTCCAGCATTTCAAGAGGACTTGCTTCTCAGGAAATATGAAGAAGCCTTTGGCAACATTTCCCAAACGCATTCTTTTCAAATAAAACTTACTGAAAGCTACGATTACAAAAGTCTGTTCATGAAGAAAGACCATGCTGCAGAGTTCTAACCACTGTGCCTGCCACCAAACGTGCAGAACACTCGCCAAGGGCTCTCTGCTGTTAGCTGAGGGCCAGGACCCTTCCAGAGGGGGAGAGGGGCCCACTGAGGCCCTGCCCCAGGGGAGCTTGCAGCCAGTGGAGGTGGGGAAGTCACAGAGCTGGGGACACTGGGTGGGGGAAGTCCAGGGTCAGAGAGGCACCTGGCCTCTGCAGGAGTGTAGCGAGGGCAGGGAGGGCTTCCTGGAGGGGGAGCAGGTAAACAGGGACCCCCAGGTATCAGGAATTAACTAGACTCGAGGCGGGGGGGAGTTGGCAGAGAAGCTTAGAGGTGAGGGAATGGTCTGATAATTCTGGAAACCGCCAGGAGGTGGGAGAGCAGACCCGTGGGGTCAGATAGGCGAGTCTGATGGGTTGAGCTAGCCTGTGCCAGCCTTGAGTGCCAACTAAGAATCCCGGGTTCATGGTGAAGGTGATGGGGAGCCGTGGGCAGGTGTGTGGTCGGGGAAGTATTCTGGTTGTACTGGCCAATGAGAAGCCAGTGCTGGGCTCCTGTGCCCACCTGGCCTCTGTGCCTCTGCAGGGGCCAGTGGACAAACCAGAGGCTCCAGAGGCCAGTGATGTGGGGTTGAGACCCAGCTCTGCCACTGCTTAGCCGGAAGACAGGCAAAAAGACCTTGCTGGTCCAAGCCACAGTTTCGTCCCCAGAAAGTGTCACAATTAAGAGGCAAATGGACGTGTGTTGCTGTCACAGGCACCTCCACCTCTGTCCCCTTAGTGTCCTGTGTTGGGGGCTGGGGGTGGCGTTGCGTTGATTTCTCTTTATGCTCAGTATTTGCAAATCCCACCAGTGGTTCCAAGAGTCAAATGTCACTGCCATTCTGCCTTGGCAGGGACGCAGGCTGGGGCAGTGGCAGAGCAAGCATGCGGGGGAACCCACCCCTTCCTCGCTGGACCTGGAGGCCCAGATCTCCATTTCCCATCCAGAAACCAACACCCACCCACCCCCAGCTGCTCTGGGCACACGGGACCCCCCAACAGGCCCACTCACCGATCCTGTTGTTGGTGTGCTCTGTGGACCCTCGGGACTCGGGAGGGTCCCTGGGGGACGAGGGGCTCCCGGCCGGGCTGGAGTCCAGCAGCGGCAGGCTCCCTGGGCAGGCTGCTCCCACGTTGACACAGGTCTCCAAGGCCCGGGGGCTCACAAAGCTCTGCTCTTCTGCGCCCTGCTCTGTCACCAAGGCACCTCTCTTTGGCTGCTGGGGAAAGGCAGCGGGCTGAGGCGGGACACCCCAACTCCCACACGCCCACGCTGCGGTGCCCTCTTCTCTTCATCCCCACAGGCCCCAGGGAGTCTCCCCTGTTTTGGAGTTGCTACGCGCTATCAGGGTTCTTGGCCTTCGTAGAACGAGGCACCACCTGCACCATTTCCAAGGACCACGCTGGCTTTTGATTTGTCCTGAACAGGAAGGACAGCAGCCAGCAACTCATGCAGTACTTAGCATGGGCAGATTCACCTTCCAGCACTGACGTGCCAACCCTCCCAAGCACCCTGTGAGCTGTGTGATACCAGCATCTGCCCCTTTTACAGATGAGGAAACCGAGGCTCAGAGGAGCCAGGTGCCCCTCCTCACACCCCACACAGCCCTGGGCATGGGATAGGGCACCAGGACAAGCCTAGTGAGGCCCCAGACATCCCCTATATGGGTGCCTGGAAGAGTCACCGCAGTGTCAGCAAAGCCCAGCACCTGGCTCGCAGAAGTACTCCACAGAGGGAAGGGGGTCCCCCTGTGGGTCCCCCCAAGGGACATGAAGCCAGGCTGCAGTCCTCATGGTCCACTGACTACTAACCCCTAATGGGTCAAGGCTGCCATGTCCTCCAGTGAAGCAGGACAACAGTGGCTCCTAAGACAACTTCTAGAAAGCACCAAGCAAGTTGGCTGCACGCAGTGGGGCAATTTTTAAGTTTGTGTGGCTGATTTGTCCTCCAGCTTTGAGGACTTCAGGACCATGCAGTAGAGACTCTCCTGAGCAGTCCTGGTGCCCAAGCCAAGCTGCCTTCTGGAAGCCCTCCTGGAAGTCCCCTGCGGCTGAGCCAGGAGCCCGGGCTGCGGTGGGGGTGGGGCTCCTCGGCTCTGTGCTCCCTGCAGGCGGCCGATCCCTGGGGACCCTCAAACCCACAGATCTGACAGGAAAGGAGTCAGGCTCAGGGCTGGGGGTGGGGTGGGGCGAGCTACTCACTGTCACGTCTCTCCTGGGTCTGGAATCTGCAAAAAGCAAAGAGCAGCAGCCATCAGGGCCACTGACCCTGTCCCAGCACCTGTCAGCTAGGTAGGTGGTGCTGAGCTCCAACCCATGGCTCGGTCCTCAGTCTAGAGAATGGCGATGGCTTCAGGGTCTGAACACCTCCCAGGGCCCACGCCTGCTGCCACAGCCTGAGACACAGAGTCCCCCTGCCTCCCTACCAGCCACTTAGCACGCTAGACACCTGGCCCACAGCCCCTCCCCTTGCCAGGCACGGTGACTGGCTCAGGAGGAGTGGGTACCCCGACCTCAGTTCAGGAGGCTTCTGCAGGGCCAGGGTGGTCTGTGGTTGTGGCCACCAGCCTGCAGCCCCTCGGCTGGAGAGCCCAGAACTCCCAGGAGCGCCACGCAGAGCCCACTGCAGGACATCCAGGTGACGTTAGTGGAACCCTGACCCGACATGCCCAGAGCCAGCCCACCCTGGGCCTTGTGAGTTCAGCTTTCTCTTCCATGTGCTGGAGGAGCCCAGGCTGCAGCTCTGGAGCCTCACTTCCTTCCATGCCACCCTTCTATGGTCTCAGCAGGAGCACAATGACTCTCAGGCACATTTATTTTGTTGTTTTGCAGGGGCAGACCGGGGTTTGAACCCAGGGATGCTCTACCACTGAGCCACACCCCAGCCCTTTTCGTTTCTTTTTTTTATTTTGAGACAGGGGTCTCACTAAGTTGATGAGGTTGGGCTCGAACTTGCGACCCTCCTGACTCAGCCTCCCAAGCCGCCAGGATTACAGGTGGGCGCCACTGCACCAGGCTCTGGGCACAGCCTTTCCCTCTTCAGCTCAAGCCCTGCTCGCATTCTGGCTTTCTCCCATAATCACCAGGGGCTGGCTCGCAGCTGAAGCATGATGACACTTAATGCTCCCTGGGCATCTGAGAAAGGTGGCCACCAAGTGAGTCCCAGAGCAAGTCAGCCCAGGCCCAGCATAGAGTCCTGCGGGGCTGCACAGCCTTGAACGACTCCATGGAGACCCAGTTGTGCCGGCAGGTGCGCCTTGGGGGACATCCCCACTAAGCCACCTCTAGATCACGCTTTCTGGACTTAGCAGCCCTGAATTCCAGCTTACACATCAACAGAGGTCAGCCAACACGAGTCGGCTGCAGTGTGGACATGCTGTGCGGCACTCGATGGGTCTGGGAAGTGCTCTTGGGGTATCCCAAGAAGCTCGCCAGAAGGGGACGGCGCCAGTCAGGGGAACAGGCCAGGTGGACGCTTGGAGAAGCTCTGAGGAAGAGCTCAATGTGACCCACGTGCTGCATTACGTATCCTGGTAACCACCGTCCCCAGCAGAACCGTCACATCGGGAGGAGGTCACAGCTTGTGACGTCAGGACAGCCACTGTCCACTGCCAAGTCACCACTTTGAAGCTCTCTGGCCTGAGGTACATTTTTTTTAAATGATGTGAGTGGAGCCCAGTCGTTCCCCTCTGGAAGTGATCCTGAGTTTCGTAAACCAGCTGATGGCTGGTGCCAAGTCTCTGGGAGTAGCCAGGAGCACGAAGTGTGTAACAAAGTGACGAGACACACAGCTCAGCCTGGGGAAGGAAGTGGCCAGGTGGCTCTCGGAGCTGCTCGTGCCCTGTAAGCCGGCTCCATCTTTTGGGAGCCATCTGCAGTGCAAACCTCAGAGTCCCTTCAACCCAGCAGACTTCAGGAAGTGTCCCAGAGAGGACTGAGAGCTTGAAAAGAAGCCAAATGCCAAAGGATAGGCAGACCAGCAGCCTTGGGGGGGACCCAGCAGCCCATGGTGTCGCTCCTCCAAGCCTCGGTCTTCTTAACTGGAAAATGGGGCAGATCACACCAGCAGCACAGGCAGGAAGGGATCCTAGTCGAGCTGAGCACCGGGCCCCTGGCTGTGCTCTTCCACCCACTCCCAGAACCCAGCCTCACCTGAGAAACACACTAGGCCAGGCCCGGCAGGGAGCCTCCTACAAAACACCTGGCCTGCACTCCCGGAAACTGCCAAGGCCACCAAGACCAACCTGAGCCCTCAAGGGCCAGAGGAGCCGAAGGAGCTGAGGACTACACATGAGGCCTGGTGGCCCCTTACAAAACCAAGCAAATGCGAATGAGGTGTGGGTTACTGTCGACTCCCGTGTGGGTTGTTTCATTGCAACACACAGACCACACTGAGGTGAGATGGTGAGACGGGGGAAGAAGTTAGGCAGTCAGAGGAGTTAAAATGTTCCCGTCGATCAAGGGAAGCCGGTTCTTTTCCTTTAAGATCAATTTGACAACCCCAAAGCTAGTAAGAAGGGTCAGGTGGGTACAGAGGAGGCACTCCCTTCCGCTAAGCCAGGCGCCACATTCTTCCTATTGACGCCTGAGAAACCAACCCAAGGCTGGACCCAAGCAGAATTCCCGCACCCATGTCCTAGGCTTGGGGGAAAGGAGAAGATGAGCAATTGCAGGGTGAACCTCCTACAAAAAGGGCAAACTATGGGCTGGAGCGGTGGCACTGTGGTTACAACGCTTGCCTGGCACGCGCGAGTATGCGAGTCCAAACCCCAGCACCACGTACACAACGATGTCTCAGAGCAATAAGGGCCACATGAAAAACTAAATAAAATTGATTTTAAAAAAAGAAAAGGAAAGGAAAAAGGGCAACCTAACAAGGGAGGACTCGGTGTGGGGGCTCAGGGAGGACTCTGCGCTACCTTCTCAAGTTTTCTAAAAGTCTAAACTCTTCTAAAAAGTCAAGTGCATTTAGAACTTTTAGTCAAATTAAAATATGACTGAGGGAAGGTGCCAGGATGCAGACTGGAAACAGATGTAAAATAACATAAAGGTAAAAGGCAGGACCCAGGAGGCTCTGGCCTCTGCCACAAGAGCTTTGATAAAGACCAAAACAAATCCTGCCAAGTGCAGAGGTCAGATTTCACAAAGCTTTCCCCCTTGTCTGCCTCTGTGGTTTCCTGGCTTTTTGGAATACCCACGATCTTCCCAGAAACCCGCCCAGGACCCAAGTCCAGGACACAGTGTGCAGCAGTGGCCCTGGGACAAGAAGAGGCATCCCACGCTGCTTTGAAGGCCACACTCAGGGAGCACAATGGGACCTGACACATGCATCAGAGCCATCCTGCCCTACATCCCAGGCCCCCTGGTTAGGATTCCCCGCTGCCTGCAGGGCAGAGCAGCCCCAAGGAAGGAATTCGGCACAGAGGTTCAGCCAGGTTTTAGCAACAGGCATCCCTAGGTTCACACCTTGGGCTCCTTGAAGAAATGGCTCAGGAGGGGCTCGGGAAGGAGAGGACAAGATAAACCAGGAGCCTCCTAGAATAAAGAAGTGCCCACCAAGCCCAGTGGTACACAATGGTAATCCCAACATCTCAGAGGCTGGGGCAGGAGGATTGCAAGGTTGAGACCAACTTCAGTAACTTAGGGAGACTCTGTATCAAAATACAAAATAAAAAGGGCTAGGGATGTAGCTCAGTGGTAGAGTGTTCCTGGGTTCAATCTGCAGTACTCCCCCCCCCCCGCCAAAAAAAAAAGTGTCCAGGGGCTGGAGCAGTGGCTCAGTATTTGGAGCACTTGCCTGGCATGTGCAAGAACCCAGATTCAAACCCAGCACCACATACACAACTAAGTGTCAGAGAAACAGGGACCAGATGAAAAGTAAATAAAATTGATCCTCTTTCTCCTCTCTCTTTTTTTCTCTCTCTCTCTCACTGTCCCCCTCTCTCTTTAAAAATAAAAAAGTTGTTCATGTGGCTTTCATTGCTCTGACACTTAATTGTGTACGTGGTGCTGGGGTTTGACCCTGCATCCTCAAACGTGCCAGGCAAGGGCTCAAGGGCTGAGCCACCGCTCCAGCCCCACTATGTCTGTCTGTCTGTCTCTGTCTCTCTCTCTCTTTAAAAAAGAATAAAAAAGTGTCCAAAGCACAAAGAGAAGGGGACAAGTCACATAAGGACTCAGGAGCCAGACTGAGGGGACCCCAGCTGGCCCAATCTGGGACATGGACCTAAGAGCCTATTACAACACATTGAATCACACAGGAATCCATGAATGCATATAGACAAAAACGTACAACTGAAGAATAAAAGCTGATAAAGAACTGGTTACTGACGCAGTCTCTAAGGCTGGGGGTGTGACCCAGTGGCAGAGTGCTTGCCTGGCATGCAGGAAGCTCTAGGTTCCATCTCTAGCACAATACAACAAAACAAAACCTGAGAATTAACATACGGTCATTGCCAGCCAGGCATGGTGGAACACACCAGTAATACCAGGGGCTCTGGAGGCTGAGGCAGGAGGATCACAAGTTCAAAGCCAGCCTCAGCAACTTAGCAAGACTCTGAGCAACTTAGTGAGACCCTATCTCAAAATAAAATATAGAAAGGGCTGGGGATGTGGCTTAGTGGTTAAGAACCTCTGAGTTCAATTCCCGGTACCAAACATCAAACAAACAAAGGTGACCGTCCAAGGAAGATAAGAGAGCCACCAGGCAGAGCCTGGCCAACCCCAGCTTCCAGCAAAGGGACAGACAGAATCCAGCAGATGACCCCAAAGGCCCAGCTTCAATTCTGGGGTTCTTCCAGTCAAAGACCTGATCCACTCACCAGTGGACACCAACAGACTCAAAGCCAGGGCTCTGCCAAGCCCCTATCTGCTCTCCTCTGGGTACTAAGGCCGGGAACGGGAAGGAAAGGGCCAGAACTCCAGAGCGAGGGGGCCCTAAAGTGAAGGGTGCCTCTCAACCAGGAGCAGCGTTGCCTGCAGGGCCACGTGACAATGTCTGAAGATGTTTCTGGTTGTCACAACTGGGAAGGCCACCTCATGAGCTGCTGAGTGTTCTATGATGCAGAATAGCCCCCACGGCCAAGATTTGTCTGTCCCAATGTCCATAGTGCTGAGGGTTGAGAAAAGCTTTTCATGAAAATTTTAACTATGGTAACAGCAAAACTCCAGTCTGTGACTTGCTAAGCATGTGGCCTTGGACAGTGACTTCACCTTCCCTTGCCTGGGTGACAGCGCTAGGCACCTCAGGCTGCTGCAGGTGTAGAGGAGGTCACACATGCGCATTGCAAAGGCCTGTCTCCAGGACAATGCAGTTATGTCAAGAGCCTGGGGAGATGCGGGGGGACGAGCATCTCATCACACTGTGGACCCCACGCCCCCCACACCATAGAGAACAAGAGCTCCCTGCAGAAGCCCCGGATGTGCTGGGGTAGGGTGCCCACTCCCAGCCCCAGGTCTTGAGCCCATTCAAGCAGTGACACTAGTCTAAAGCAGAGCCAGGGCAGATTCTGTCCCCAGACAGGGCCTGCTCGGAGGAAGTGCTCAGCAGATGAAGGAGGAGCAACTAACCAAGCCCCTTCGCCAGCCCCACCAGCACTGGGGCCTCCGCCCCGCTCGGCCTGTGCCGTGTCCTGCGACCCTGCGTCACCCACTTCTCAGGCCTGCTCACCCAGACCCTGGGGGTCCCATAGGAAGCCAGGGGCCCAGAAAGTTTGCCGCTGGGCCTCGGGCTCAGCCCCTTGTAGGCCTGGCTTTTGGGTTTTATTTTCTTCTTCTTCTTGTAACAAGACTGCTCTCATGAAGGTTTAAAGAAAAAAACAAACTGACGGCAGTGGAAAGTCTACTACTAGAAAAATGTCAAGAAAGCAAATGCCGGTTTCAGTGGGACCCGGCCTGACAGCTCATGGAAACAGGCTTGAAACCATCAAAACAAAACCCCTCGCAAGGACCGCGGCGCTCGCTTGTGAAACCCGTCACCTTCAAAACACGCCGCGGAGGGCCGTGCTTTCGTGCCACGGCCAGGCTCTCTGGGGGTCCCGGGGCTCTCGGGGTGGGGTGATGACCTGGGCCCAAGGGCACTGGGGGGAAGGACAGAGCTGGGTGGAGGCTGGAACAGGGGACGTGCCGAGGCCCTCAGCAGCTGGACCTGTGCCTAAGGAGCCGAGCCTGGCTGGCTGAGCTTCTTCCGGCCGGCCGGCCGGTCATCCACCCTCTGAGCCTCGGGTCCTCTGGTGGAACGAGCACCACAGGTCACAAGAGGCTGCCTATAAACAGAAGGCATGGTGATTCCCCAGTCCAGCTGAGCCAGAGGCTCAGGGCCCTACACACAGTAGGTGCTCAGCCGGTGCCTGTGGAGCGCTGAGGGAGACCTTGGCCGGCCCTGAGGGGCTGCGCAGGGAGGGAGGCCCTGGGCACAGGATGCCCGGGTCCCGGTGAAAGCTGCCTGGGCCTGGATGGACAGGGAGGGTCAGCAGCCGCAGCACTACCTGGAAGAGTCGGCCAGAAGGCTGCAGGTGAGAAGAGGGCATGGGCAGGGAGGGTTCTGGCCACCTGGACTCGGGAGGCCTGGCTGGTGCAGACCGTCGGTCAACACACAGCAGCTGCTGCTGACCAAGCGCTGCCCGAGGGCCGGCGCCACTCAGAGCTGCACAGCCTCTGTGGGATCCCTTTGCCTTTCCAAGCAGGTTGCACTGTCCCCGTGTGACAGGCAAGGAAACTGAGGCACAGAGGCATTAAGCAACTCGCCCAAGGCCAGGGTCCTAGCCCTGCTGGCACCCTGCCCCTCTGCCCCTGCTCCGCTCATCTGAGAGAAGAGAAAGGAAGGAGGGAAGAGCAAGGAGACAGGGCATGAACAGGGAGCAGAGGACACGCCAGGATGCCCCTGGGCACTGAGGCAGCAGGAATGACAGACGGTGCGTGCCAGCGCTCCATCCTAACCACCAAGCAGTTTCCACCTGTGTGGAATGCCCATCACAAATGAGGCTGGAGAGAGGAGAAGCCACCTCCAGAGGCCGCTCAGATGGGCCCCAGCTGGGCTGGGAGGAGCCAAGTCTCCTGAGCCCAGACCCACGGCCCAGAGCCGACTCAGAAAGCCCTCGGGGAGATGGGGGGGACACTTACCCACGAGATGCAGCTTGGGCCGGAAGGTCTTGGCTGGGTAGCACAGGTGGAGAGCTGCAATGACACCAGGAGGAAGGCTAGGTGCTGGCCCCAGAGTGCAGGGCAGGCAGGGACCCCAGCCAGGCTCCCCAGGTCCCCAAGAACACATTCACTCACTCTGCCGAATCCGCTTCCTGCAGGCCCTCTGGTGACACAGGAGGAAGCTGGAAGCAACCACCAGTACCGGCACCATGATCACCCAGAAGAGAACAGGTGCTGAAACACAGAGAAGTCCTGTACACTGCCCCAAAGACTGAGCTGGGGACCTTCACTATAACCACACAGTACAGCCCTAGCCACAGACAACTTCCTCCTTCTCTTGGGACATGGACTCCATTGTGGCTGACAGTAGCTGGGCTTTTCCCACGCCAGAGCTATATCTGATCCAGCCCTTACCTGCCTGCCCTCCCTCCCTGGTTCCTGGAAGCTGATCAACATTTGTAGTTGCAAGAAGAGCAAACCGTTTTAGAGGGTGAGAAAGTAGAGTTGAGGAGCCTAAAGAATTGCGGCCCTCGGGGCTGGAGCGGTGGCTCAGTGGTTTCGGCACTTGCCTGGCAAGCACGAGGACCCGGGTTCAAACCCCAGCACCACGTACACAACTGAGTGCTGGAGCAACTAAGGCCATGTGAAAAACTCAATAAAGTTGTTTCTCTCTTTCTCTGTCTCTCTCACTGTCCCTCTCTCTTTATAAAAAAAAAAAAAAAAGAATTGCGGCCCAAAAGAACAAGTCTGGGGGCCACGGGGAGAGCATGGTGTGGCCACCATCAGGGCAGGAGGGACAGATCACTGAGGAGGATAAAGTGGAACACTGGATCAGGCACATCCCTCCGCCAACCTCAGGGAGCTGAGGACAAGCACCGGCTCTGCCCTGCATGTAGCACACTCAGCAAGTCAGGTGCCATCGCCATCTCCACTTACAAACCAGGGAAACTGAGGCCCGTCCAGTCCCAAGGGGACCTGACCAGAAAGAGGGACAGTGAGAGAGAGAAAGAGAAAATCAATTTTATTTAGTTTTTCATGTGGCTTTCGTTGCTCTGAGACTTTGTTGTGTATGTGGTGCTGGGATTTGAACTCGCGCAAGCCAGGCAAGCTCTGTAACCGCTGAGCCAGCGCTCCAGCCCAGAGTCCATGCTCTTAGTTGCTGTCTGGATATAGGTCTGGGGTGCAGCCCATGATGGCATTTTCCAGCAAGCATCCGGGCTGAAGGGTCAGGATGCAACTTTGAGAACTACCGCCACCTAGTGTCACTGGCTAGAACTGCCGTCCTAGAACAGAGTGCCCAGTTAGGGTCAGTTCATAGGCATAAGGGAGCCACTGTGACCACTGTGCTCACAACGTGCTAGCCACACACCGCACGCTTGCAACCCTGCATGGTCTATGCTGTTACCACTTCACAGGTGATAAAACTGAGACTCAAAGGAATGAAGCAACCAGTCAGGGTCATGAAGTCATTCAACAAATATTTTCTGAACAGCAATTAGGAGCCATGGAGATGGGACATGAGGGGGAAAAACTCTATTCATAATAATTAAAGAATAGGAGCTGGGTGCAGTGGCACAGCCCATGATCCCAGTGACTCTGGAGAATGAGGCAGGAAGATCCTGAGTTCAAGGGCAGCCTCGGCAACTTAGCGAAACCCTGTCTCAAAATTAAAAAAATAAAAGAACTAAGATGTCACTCTGTGGTATAGCACCTCTGGATACCATCTCAGTACCAAAAGAAAAGAAAAGAGTCTTAAGAACAGTAATTAGCAAGCAGCCATAGTTAAGAAGCCAGAAGTCTGGGTCAACCTTGATCCCCACCCCACCCCAGGCCACACCCACAAGCAGCAGCTCCTCCTGGCTCGGGCTCCGCCATCATTACCTGTATCCAGAATGGGCTTTCCGGTGGAGGGGAGAGAGACCGTTGAGCCGGACAGCGTCCTGCTGCTGCGGGAGTCCACCAGGGGGCTCAGGGTGGGGGCCGTGCTGCAGGGGGAGTAGCCCAAGACACGGGTGACCATGCAGTTGGGAAAAGAGCACTGTGTGCTCAGGAACCGTTCTTTCTCTAGAGATGGCATAGACAAAGCCTGGGTCCCCAGAGCCTCTGCCAGGCACTGCCAGGCACTGCAGAGACAGGGTTTCCAGACCCTGGCTTTTCCAACGGAGCCAGCACAGAGAAGGACATGCGTTCCCCAGAAAGGCTTGACATGGAGGACCCAGCCCAGCTGCCCCCGGGCACCCCGGGCTTGGCAGGGGCAACTGCATCTTTGCACAGCCAGAGAGAGAAGTGAGGACAGGATTACCTGGCAGGAGCCTCACTGCTTTCTGGGGTGCTGCAGTCAGGGTGGGTCCCTGAGGGAGGCAGCTCATGGGTGGAGTCAGCCACACCTGCAGGGGTGAGGAGGAGAGATCTGAGTCAGTGCTAGGAGCCCAGGGTCTCAGGAAAGACCTCACTGGGGGCTGGGGGCTGGGGGCTGCAGGGCGGCAGCCCAGTGGGGTTCTTCACCACTCCTGCAGCTACAGTTGACTGAGCCAGTCAGACTTGTGCTTCAAAAGACCACCCAGGAAGGGGCCCGGGGCTCTGGGCTTCTGATTTTATCTAAGAGAAACCTTGAAGGAAGGCCCCAGTCACTGACATCACCAAGTCCATTTTGTCTCTCTGACTCCACTCGCCTCTCGAGAGAGAGAGAGAGAGAGAGAGGGAGAGAATCAATTTTATTTATTTCCATCTGGCCTTTGTTTCTCCAACACTTAGCTGTGTACGTGGTGCTGGGGTTTGAACCCAGGTCTTTGCGCATGCCACACAAGTGCTCTAACCACTGAGCCACTGCCCATTTGCCTCAATATTTTCCCGAGCCACTTTCCTCTGCAGTTACTCAACAGCAACAGCCAGCCTTACAGCACAGCTCACCGGGGGAGACCGCCCCCCCCAGGAAGGGGAGGAACCCCACGACGGAACACAGGCGCAGCCATCTCGTGTGGGACCCGAAGCACCCCCGCAGGTGATAACCTTCTCAGTTTCACAGGACTGTCCTGAGACAGCGATGGATCCCACCACGGCCTGAGCAAGATCACCTCCCCTGCAGGTGCACCCTTGCCTCTGTTCTGCAGACTCTTGAAGGCAGGCCTTTGGTCCCTGCGTCTGGACATCTTCCTTCCAGGTGTGGGTCTGTTGGGACCCCAGGTGCCAGACCTTCACCCTAGGACTCCACTAACAACCTCAAATCTCCTGGTGTTTAAATGTAGCCTCTATCTTTAAGGGTTTTTTTTCTTTTCTTTTTGAATTAACTTTATTGGGGCATAAGTTTGTTTTTTCTTTTAATGATGGGGATCAAACCAAGAGCCTCATGCATGCTAAACAAGTGCTCCATCACTGAGCCCCAAGGTGTAATTTATATACTAGAAAGAGTCCCCTCAGTGTGCATTCTGATGAGTTCTGGCAGATGTAGTTACAACTCCAATCGAAACAGAGACCATTTGCAAGGCCCCAGAAAGCTCCTGTGGCCCTTGACCCCCCGTCCTCCTCCAGCTTGGGCCAGCCATGGGCCCGCTTCGCGTCCCCCTGGGCGAGTGCCTGCTGCGGAACTCCAGCTGGGCAGAGCGCTGGGTGTGTGCTCCTGGGTGGCGCCCGCCTTCTCTCTCACGTTGCAAGCGCCCGTGTCCGTGCCTTTTCACTGCTCAGGGCATGCCATCGTAACGTGGCCCACCGTTCCAGGTCTGCTCCCGAGTTGATGGGCACCTGGCTTGTTTCCAGTGTGACGCTGGTACCAACAATTCTTGACCACAGGGGCAGCTGGGATGCTGTGCTGGCCAGAATGTGTTTGAGGGTGAATTTAAAGCTCGTCACCTCTGATCCAACCCAGTCACCTTGATTTACAGATGGACAGAACCACAGGGCTAGAGACAGAGCCAGAATGCAGGGCAGGGTTTGGGCCAGCCCAGGGCACTCTCCCCTGGACCCAGAAGTGGCCTGGCCACTTCTTACAAGCTTACCATTAACTGCTTTCTAGAGCAGAAAAACTGGGTCCACAATTTGAAGCAGGTTGTGACGAATTACACCTCTCCACCCTACGGCCCTGGTGCCTGCACCCCTTCCTTGATGTGGTGCCAACCCCCCCCCTCCGCCCTTCCAGACAGTTCTCACAACGCATCTCCGATTTTTCCTGAAACACTTAGAAGAGATAGTGAGACCAGTATTATTCTCCTTGGATTGGCTGGGTCCTCAGGAACCCTAATCTCAGGGATCTGCAAGCATGCTGTATCTTCCAAGCTGTTCCCTAGACCATTATTACTTGAATTAGCGGAAGCCCGATGGCCTTGAGGTATGGCGAAGACGATGTGATTTGTTAGGATAGTCCTTCTATATTAGATTGGAATCAGCATTTGAATGTCACTGGATTTCAGGGGAAGTCTACTGTAAGACGTTGGAGGAGCTCTTATGCTCACACTGACCACACCCCGGGGACAGAGCCCCAATTCCCCATGGCAGCCTGGTGTGGCCAGACAGGCCCATGGGCTGAGCTGCCACTGGAGCAACTGCTGGAATCCAGCGACAGGTCTGCTGCCCCTCCTCTAAGCACAGAAGTGGACCCAGCCCTCTCATGTGCCTCTCCTTCCCTGTCTAGAGGGGTGGCTCTCCAGTAAGGGTCTTCCAGAAGAGGGGGTGGGAGGAAGGAATCTTCCCACGTTTAGACTCCACTTCGAAAGTTTTTTTTATTCGATAGACATGGTCTTACAATTTCTTAGGAGGTTCATCATCAAACAATCAAGACCAGCGGCGTAAGTCAGACAAGCCAGAACTGCTGCCAGACCACGGTTAGAAATTTCCTTAAAAGCGTATTATTTCTCAGACTAAAACGCTTCTCTTTGAATTCATACAGTCACTTCTGAACCATTTTTGAAATACTCTTACCTTCAGGGTCAAATGGACCCAGCGATTGCTCGAGATCGTGTGGATTTTCATCTTCATGTTTGCACTATAAATTTCTTATCACTTCTTTGTTTTTCCTGGAGTTTTCGACTGCCCTCTTTTCTCCTTGAGTAAAGAATAACGGCCTTCGGCGTGGCCTCAGGCTGTTCGCCTCTACTAGCCAGGAAATGCACCGCAAATGCTCCCGAGAGCCCTCCGTTTCCCTGCTCTTAGCTGGCTCGTCTGTCCTGTAGCACGGCTGTCATTCTGGAACTTTCCTTCTTGCCCTCCCGTGGTAGTCACTGTTTTCTAGATTCCACGGATTCCTCTCTTTTTACATCTTCAAACAGCTTTCTAAGAGATGATATATGAAGAAAAGTTCTGGACATTTTACACCTGAAAGTGTTTTTATTCTGCCTTGAAACTCAGTAGTAACTTGGCTGGGTAAAGGACAGCTTCCCGACTAAGATGAAGGTGGCATGGTCCAGGGAGTGCGCTGAGGGCCAACCCTGGGGTCCCTGCGCTCCAGCTCTCGCCTCAGCTGTCTGGTTCCCTCCCTCCATAAACAAGGTGCCCAGCTTTGAACTGCCCCTCAAAGACATTCTACCATGTGACCAGCACAGCGACCCAGCCACCCCTCCTGAAAATCCACGTTCACCCTGGACTTGTCCAAGGGTATTCACAGCCGCTTTCGCAAAACCCTGAACAGGAGGCAATGCCCGCACCACTGGCTGGCGAGTGGAGGGCGCCTGGTGAAAGTCTGGGTGCAAGGAACTCCACTCCTGCTCTGCTCCTGGAAGGTCTTTCAATCGGCAATCTCGTATTCAGGTCAAGTGCACAGAGAAAATAGAGGTGACACTGTGACCATGTCAGGAGGGCCTTGAAAACCAGGGGGCAGAAGACCATGGCTGGTAAGAGGTGCGGGGGGGGGGGGGCGCGGGGGGGCAGCATTCTGCGGACCCAAGGCTGTGAGCCGATATGTGTACTGGGGGCCACATCAAGGTGGTCAACCAGACCTAGCCTGAGGATGAGAGGCCACCAAGGCACTTGGGCTCTGGCAACACCTTGAAGGCAGAGTGCCACCTGATGTCCCCACTCCCAGGCAGCAGGAGTAAGAAGCAAATACAGCCAAGTGGCCGCCTTCCCCCTGCAGTGGCTCTCCAGCCCCCTCTACTGGCAGCGCTGAGCACCGCACTCACAGCAATGCTCAGGTCCTGCCCAGCCTGGCTCCGGGTACACAGCGTTAACTGGGAGTCAAGAGGCAATGGATCCATATAAAGACACCTTCTCTTTCTCTCTCTCTTTTTCTCTTCTTTTTGTCCTAGGAATTGAACCCAGGAGCACTTTACCCCTGAGCCACATCCCCAGCCCATTCGTATTTTAAGTCTAAGTTGCTTAGGGCCTTGCTAAGTTGCTGAGGCTAGCTTTGAACTTACAATCCTCCTGCCTCAGCCTCCCGAGTCGCTGTGATCATAGGTACACACCACTGTGCTAGTGGTAATGAGCACACTGTCTAAGCCATTTTCTTGGCCTCTGAAGCCTTCCTGTCCCCTTTCCGAGGCATCCCTGCTCCTTCCAGATGTAGCAAGGCCTCAAGTTCTGCGGGTGCTCCTCACGTTATTCCGCTCTCTTCACTCCTGGGTCCATCATTACTCCATCCGCAGGAGGGTGTTCTGTCTGTGCGTCTTGAGGTTCTCCTTCACAACCCGTTTCCCTTGTAGGTCTGAGGATCTCCGCTGTTCACTCACATTGATTAACACAGACTCTGCTGGACAGCCGGGGGCTGAGGAGGGCTTTCCTCTGCTGTGAGGTCCATATGTCATCTTTGTGATGAATCTTTCCCTGGGCCTGGGGCGGGAGTGTGACCTGGGCGCACTCCCAACCACATAAATGAGGAGGCTTCACAAGCAGAGATAGCCACAGCTTCCTGACAGAGTCGGTAACAAACAGTTGATTGTGTTGCGAGGAGACGAATGCTCAGGCCTCACCCTGCAGCCTGGTCATGCCACCATGGCAGATCACCGTGTGTTAGTTCCAAGATGCACTGAATGCATACCGCGCCCCTCAGCCCTCCACAGCCCTCCCAACATCACCGCCTGCCTTCTCTGTACCTGCAGCCTCTGGGGGAAGTCACCACCTGCATGCATGCAGGTGAGGCCTCGTTTGCCTGCAGCCCTCATGGAGGGACCTGGGTACGCCGTCTTCTACCTAGTGTCATCTGTCACCCCCTTCCACCGGCTTCCGACTTTCTAGAAATTTGTTGAGATTTCTCAGCTGCTGCTGAGCCCACCTGGGGCCCCCATGATTAGGGACTTTACTTTCCTGCAGCCTGCACAGCTCACCAACTGAGACGGAGGTCTCTGCAGAAACTTTATATTCTTCAACTGAGTTCAAGCAACGGCCTTGCAAATGAGTCAGGATTGGACCAGCGGGGTTGGAGCGGTGGCTCAGCAGTTACAGCGCTTGCCTGGCATACACAAGGACCTGGGTTTAAGTCCCAGCACCAAGTACTCAACTAAGTATCAGAGAAACAAAGATCAGATGAAAAAATAAAGTTGATATTCTCTATCTCTTTCTTTCTCTTCTCTTTCCCTCTCTCTTTAAAAAAAAAATCAGAACCTTCTACCACAATGACAGGTGTGGATTTTACTCTGTTCTCTAGACGAAACCCCTCTGTGACCAAGCAGAGCCCAAGCGTGACCTGGTGACACCTGGGGTTGAGTCAGCTGTCAGCCTGGAGGTGGGGAAAGGCTCAGCAGGAGGGGCAGGACCTCAGCCCCTTGGCGGGGGGTGGGGACTGCTCACCCTGGGCTTTGATGACCGTCCCTGGCGCACAGACGGGGCGGGCGACGCAGTGGACACAGGAGTTGGCAACTGACGTGGCGCAGACCATGCCGGGGCGGCACTCGCAGACGCGGGAGGAATTCCACAAGCAAGGCGCCTTCTCCACGAGGTCTGCTGAGGACACAGGGCAGGCTCATGAGGACAGACCGGATGGCAGGAGCAGGAGGTGCAGGGAGCCCCCAGGAGGAGGGGGAAAGTTAGGGGTCCTCTGCCTGTTCCGTTGGGTAGCTCTCCAGCATCAGAGGAGGCGACAACAAGAGTCCTGCTTATTCTACAAAGGGCAGCTGTGCCACGGTGATGGGGAACAGAGCGCCTGTGGCGTGGGGGGAGGGTCACGGGGTGCTAGCGGCAGCTTGCACATGTCAGTGACCCAACCGCACTCATGCATTCCTCTGCAGGTCAACGCCAGCTCCAGAAAGCTGCTAAAAAGAAAATCAGGGCTGCAGCGGTGGTTCAGCGGTTACAGCGCTTGCCTGGCATGCGCGAGGACCCGGGTTCAAACCCCAGCACCACACACAGAGCGAAATGTCAGAGCAACAAAAGCCGCATGAAAAACTACATAAAACTGATTCTTTCTCACTCTTCCCCTCTCCCCGCCCCGCCTCTTTCTCTTTTTTTTCAGGGCTGAGGACCGAACTCGTGGCCTTGCGCGTGCTAGGCAAGCGCTCTGCCACTGAGCTAAATCCCCAACCCCTATGAGGGACAGAGATGAGTGGGCTTCAGGAATAGACGAACTGAGTTTGACCATAACCCAGTGATTGTTTAAAGCTCAGTCACAGGACAGAGCTATTCCCAAGTCTTCTACTTCTAAATATGTTTGAAATTTTTAATGATAAAATGGGGTTTTTTTCCCCCAAAAGAAAACCAAAATAAAATAAAACACTAGAAGTTTTGTAAAAGAAAAAGTGAAACGATGCATTTGCTTATGTTGGGGAAGTTTTGCAAGCTCCACTTACAGATGCAAACATAATGATTATAGCGCGGGCAAACGCGCCTTGTCCACTAGAACGCCTCTCCAAGGCAGGAAGCTGCAAAGACCAGCAAGGTCAAGGTGAGAACTCACAGTCTCTTCCTGCAACCCCCAGAGAAACAGGCAACTGGGCAGAATTTGGGGAATTTGTGCAAAGGGCATGTGTGACCTGGGACAAAGACAAGGGTCACCACTGTGAGAGCCCTTAACATAACCAAGGGCATGCGACAGTGTTCCTGGCACTTGACCCAGACTAGCCCACAACAACCAACTTAATCCTCTCAACAACTCTGAGATCAGTGCTACCATTACGCCCAATTTGCACATGAGAACACTGAGGCAGAGAGAGGTTAAGAAACTTGCTTGATCTGGGTGCAGTGATGCACACCTGTAATCCCAGCAGCCTGGGAGGCTGAGGCAGGAGCATCACAGGTTCAAAGCCAGCCTCAGCATCTTGGGGCCCTAAGCAACTCAGCAAGACCTGTCTCAAAATAAAAATACAAAGTGCTTGGGATGTGGCTCAGTGATTAAGTACCATGGGTTCAATCTTCAATCCCTGTACCAAAAAAAAAAAGAGAATCCAGCCAGCAGGCTATGAGGAAGCCCAGAGCCAGTCATACGGAGACTGATATGAGAGGGGCCAAGTCCCCAGCCAACAGCAACAAGAACACAGCCTCAGAATGAAGCAGCCTCCAGAAGAGTCCAGCCTCCAGCCTTCGAGATTTCCATCCAAGACCCCAGACACTGCAGCCCTGCCTGAACTCTGACCCTCAGGAGCCAGGAGAAGGGTGAATGGTTTCTTCTGCTATGCAGTCTTAGCAACTGGGACAGCGGAGCCCAATGACAACAAGTGCCTCGCTCAGCCTCCCTGCCTCTAGTCCTCCTTGCTGCATGAAGGAAACTCTGGACAGGCAGATGCAATCACATATTCCTGGTGGCTGCACGTGTGAGGGCCACTGACCACCCTGCAGCCTGTGGCTCAGCAGCCTCCCCTGCCCTGCATGGCCCTTGTGGACATCACGGGGCAGCTGCAGCGAGGTGCAGGGACAGACACACATCTCACCTGTTGAATCTGCAGTGGCAGTGGCTTGCTGGAAGCTGCTCCCAGGGCAGCACAGCACAGTGGCAAGAGCCTGGGATCTGGGGCAAACTCCCCTAGGTTCAAACTCTGGCCTGTGACTTTTGGAAGTCCCCTGGCCTCTGGAAGCCCCCTTACATCTTCTGCAAAATGGGAACCATCACAACCTCTGTGCTGTGGGTGGTTACAGAACTTGATGACACAAGTTTGGAACAGGTTTGGAACTGCGAGGTCGCTTGTATACACTTCCAGGCAGGAAAGAATGAGCGAGGGAAATCGACCATCACAAACCACAAGCCTGACGGGGTCACCGGAAATTGATGGTTCAGAACACTAGAGGTAAACGGAGGCTCTGACAGGCTGAGCAGCCCGAACCAAAGACAGCCCCTCCGCCCTCAGCCTCCACCGAGACCCTGGGCTCCCTGGAAGGAGCCCCAAGGGAGGGCAAGACCCTCACCTCCTGAGCAGGTCAGACAGGCCGTGCAGCGGTTGGCCCCGTCCAGGTAGTACCCGGGCTCGCACTGCTTCCTGCAGTCGGCAGACCCCTGTGGACACAGCTGCGATGGGGACGGTCCTGCCGAAAGAAGCAGAGAAGCTCAGGGCCAGGCTGCCTCAGCAAAGCCCCACCACTCCAGCGGCTCCCAAACTCCCCATGAGTGGGTCGGTCCCGCCTCCCAGAGGGAGTCCTGAGGCCCAGAGAGGGAAGGAATGTGTCTGAGGCCACATAGGAAGAGAGCCCCAACTCGTCCCTGCCTCCTATCCCTCCTTCTCGATCCACCGTGGCCACTGTGTGAGCTGCACCTCAGTGTCACAAGCCAGGTCGCGACCCTGCCCGAAATTTTGGTATTAGCTCTGCCTGGGAGATGAGCATGAGGTAAGAATGTCCACATCGACACCTCCAGTCGGTGGGCGAGAGAGCGCTGGCCTGGCGTGCGCGAGAACCCGGGTTCAAATCCCGGCACCACACACACAGCTGAGTGTCAGAGACGCAAAACCAGACGAAAAAATGTAAAATTCCCTCAAAAAAAAAAAAAGAAAGAAACACAGCGTGACCTCCGCGCATGCACCGGAAAAATAGACAAGGTCAAGATGAGGACTTTCTACAAAACACGTTACAGGCTCAGTGCATCCCAGTCAGACCCCAGGGTGGAATTTGAAAAGCTGATTCTAAACTGGGCACGGTGGCGCCCACCTGTAATCCCAGCAGCTCAGGAGGCTGAGGCAGGAGGAGCCCAAGTTCAAAGCCAGCCTCCGCAACTTAGCAAGGCCCTAAGCAGCGTAGCGAGACCCTGTCTCAAAATAAAAATAAAAAGGGCTGGGGAGGTAGCTCAGTGGGTTCAAACCCTGGTACCAACAAAAAGTAAGAGCATCTGCACCCAAAGGAACCACAGAGAGGAGCCAAGCCGCAGGGCAGGAAGAGGCATGGCACACACCATAGGCCCGAGGGCTCGAAGTTATAAGCAACTGAAATAATCCAAGAGAAATAAAAACATTGCATTCACACAAAGACATTTTTTGTTGTTCGTCACAGCCCTGAAGTGTGAACAACCCAAACATCCCCAAACTGGTTGGATTCCTGCGCAGAAGGCAGTTCAGAAATAGAGGAATGAACTAACACGGGGTGCGGTGCAGCTCGCCTGTAAGCCCAGCAGCCGGAGGCTGAGGCAGGAGGATCACAAGTTCAAGGCCAGCCTCAGCAACTTTGTGAGGCCCTAAGCAAGAACCTGTCTCAAAATAAAAAATAAAAAGGGCTGGGGGATGTGGTTCAGGGTTAAGTACCCTGTGTTCAGTCCCCAGGACCAAAAAAAAAAAAAAAAAGAAAGGAACTGAGGGCCCGGCCCTTTGCCACTGGAGCCAAGAGGCAAGGAGGGCATCAGCGGACATAGCAAGGGCTGTGCACTCCGTCCTCAGCAGCTGCCCCTGTGCCTGGCCCACAGGAGGCTCAGAAAGGCCAAAAGTGAATGAGCCCTTCCAGGGAGCTCCACCCTTCATGCCCTCATCTGTCCCTGATCAGTGCTGGCCCACCCTGACCACCACACGCTGGCTGTCCACCCACTGCGCCCCACTGCCCTGGAGACTGCTCCCAGTTTCCTGGGGAAATTACCTGGATCTGGATCTGGACTGGGTGTGGCTGTGGAGAGGGGAGGCTTGGGAGCCCCTGTCAGTCCAGAAGAATCTTCCAGGGTGCGGGGGGTGACCCCTCCTCGAAGCATGGTCCTGGCTTTGGCAGAGGCTGGGGACATCAGGATGGCAGGGGCCTGGGGAGTGGTGTCACTGGAGAAGAAGCCCAAGATGAGTCTGATGACTCCCCCGTGGGGCAGGGGAGGTCTGTGCTCAGGGGTAACAGTGTCTATGGAGAAGGGATCCCCAGACCCTGGCTTAGCACTTAGCAGGCTGCCAGAGCTCCTGGGAGCAAGGGCTGTGCCATCTAGGCTTTCTGGGTCCCTGTGTGTACAGGGCACACACTGTAGACCCTCACAAGATGACCTGTCAGAGAGGGACCCCGGAGTCCTGACACCCTGGGCTGAACCCCTGCACCCCAGCCCAGCTGCACCCTAGGCATCCTGTGGGGTGGGACAGCCCCAGCTAAAGGTCATCTGCAGGGGACATGAGGAGAAGGCCAGTAGTAACCTGGTAGGGATTTTGCAGTCCTCTGGGCTGGCGCAGTCAAGGCTGATCACTGGGGGAGGCGACCCGCACACAGTATCCTTCTCTGCTGTGCCTGTGGAGGGGACAGCAATGGCTTCAGAATTGAAACCAAGGAGTCTGAGTCTCTAGGAATAGATCTTTCACCACTCCAAGCCCAAGTCACAGACAGGCCACTTGAAAGACACCTCCCAGCATCCAGTGCCCCTGGACTGGGCAGCCAGGCTGTCCTGGGGGGTGCACTCCCCAATCTCAGCATCCGTGGTGGGGCTAGGCGGAGAAAACCCTGCAGGAGCAGCCACAGGGTCAGGGTGAATCCTCAGCAGTGGCTCAGTGGTTACAGCACTTGCCTGGCATGCACGAGGACACGGGTTCGAACCCCAGCACCACGTACACAACAAAGTGTAAGAGCAATAAAAACCACATGAAAAACTAAATAAAATTGATTCTCTCTTTCCCTCACTGTCCCTCTCTCTTTAAAAAAAAAAAAAAAGAAAGGAAGGAAGGAAGGAAGGAAGGAAGGAGAGAGATGCAGGAAGCAGCAGCAGCTCTTTCCACCACGCTGGGCAGGGAGAAGCCCAGAGCTGCTGGAAGTGTCCCCCAGACAAACCACCCAGAAGGGACAGAAATGACAGCTGGAAAACAGAGCCCTGGGATCCAGCTGTACCTGAGGCTACTCAGAGCTGTCCCTGGAACTGTCAGCGACACATGCCAAAGCCTGGAGATGTTGTTACTTGCAACCAAAAGTCGAAGGAAACGCAGGTGGAGAGGGGCGCAGTCCTAGTGCACCACCTGCCCTGGTCTGATTGCCCCCCACTGTGAGTCAAATGACTCTAACAACCAGTGTCTGCCCAAGCAAAGGAAAGCAAATAGCGTGCCTGTCACTCTGTGCGATCTATGACTCATCAATAAACAGCGTGTCCTTTCTGCCAAGCGGGCTCCTGTCCATCACTGAGAAGTTGACCCACATCTGTGGATTGGAAGTCTTCGGGGATGGACAGGCAACGCTGCCTACAGCGAGCTGGAGTGACAAGACCTGGGCTGGGCGTTCACACCCTGGTTTCGATGTTCCCTGCTCTGTGTTCTTGGGCTATTCACCAACCATCTCTGGGCCTCCTGCCTTCATGAGAATGGGACTCTTACAGCCAAGCTTATGGAAATGTGACATTTTAGGAGAAAGAATCCAAGGAAGCTCTAAGTAGGTGGTTTGGCTATAAGCAAAATCAGAAACAGAAATTCCTTTCCATTTTACTGTTGGAAAAACTGTGGTCCTGAGAGCTGCCCCCCAGAGTGTCCACAGGGGACTCCAGAAGTTAATCAGGGTAAATATTCTGGGAGAAAAACTTTAAAAGGTTAAGAGAAACAAATGAAATTAATTTTAATGATGTATTTATTTTAATTAATTTTAACGATGTATTTAATCTAATATATCTAAAATCTATATCAAAATAAAAATATATGCTTTATGTATTTAATATACAAAAATGAGATGTTTTCTATTTTTTTCTTGTACTGTGTTTGAGATTCAGTGCATGTTGTATACTCACAGTACATCTCAGAGCAGATCAGCCACATTGTTTTTTGGGGGTTGAACCCAGGGATGCTTAACCACTTAGCCACATCCCCAGCCCATGAGGGCCTTGCAAAGTTGCTGAGGCTGATTTTAAACTTGCAATCCTGCAGAGCAGTGGCCCACACCTGTAATCCCAGCAACTCAGGAGTCTGAGACAGGAGGATTGCAAGTTCAAAGCCAGTCACAGCAATTTAGCAAGGCCCTAAGCAACAAGCAAGACTGTCTCAAAATAAAAATATAAAAAGGGCTGGGGATGTGCTTCAGTGGTTAAATGCCCCTGAGTTCAATCCCTGGTACCAAAACAAAGAACTTGCGATCCTCCGTCCTCAGCCTCCCAAACCACTAGGATTACAGGTGTGCTCCACCGCACCAGGTGCACCAGACCAGCTGCACTTTAAGGGCCCAGGGGCCACCACGCGTGGCCAGTGAACTGCATTAGGCAGCGTGGGTCCAGGGCATTAAAGAGTGTTCTCTGGCGCCACCGTGTGGTTGTTTCCGGAACATCACCCGGACAGCCCAGCTTCCAGTAGCTGGCGCCCATCTCTGAGCTGGAGGCTATTTCTCAGACAAGAGTTTCTGAGCCTTCACGCTACATGGCCTCATTTAACAAATGGGGAGACTGAGGCCCAGAGAGGGGTAGGAACCTGCCTCACAAGCAAGCTTTGCAAAATCCCAGGGAGCGGGGCCCAAAGCAGAGTCTGCTCAGTCACCCTGGGGTTTGATCAGGCAGTGGGTGATGACAGCCAGCTCAGGGCTTGGTCTTTGCCCTCCTGAAGCTTCCAGCCTAGGGAGGCAGGCACTGATCAAACCCACGCAGGGACAGATGTACGTCCCTTGCCAACGCCACGGTGCTCTAAGCAGTCACCCTGGAAGCATGGCCTGGTGAGGGGTCGAGGTGGCCCCCGGAGGGAGCAGTGTTGGGAGGGAATCGCGAGGCTCAACAGGCTCG
Source organism: Aplodontia rufa (assembly GCA_004027875.1). Taxonomy (NCBI): domain Eukaryota; kingdom Metazoa; phylum Chordata; class Mammalia; order Rodentia; family Aplodontiidae; genus Aplodontia; species Aplodontia rufa. The sequence continues at coordinate 49,200 of PVKS010009231.1, forward strand.
GCCGAGTGCACGGGGAGGGAAGGGCGCCCCCGACGAGAACAGCCGTGCCAAGGCCCAGGGGCCTGAAAGATCGGGAGGTGCCGAGCTGGCTGTGGGTCCCATCCTGAGGCTGCGATCTAGGAAGACAGGAAAGACACGCTTTCCCTCTCCTTCCCACGGAGGACCGTGGATCTCAAAGGCTTCCCCCCGACCTCCTCCCCACACAGCCCTTAGGGGTATCCTACAAATAACCAGTTGGTTGGACAGTGCTGAGCGAACGCCCCAGAACCATGCACCTCCATATGAGCTAAACTCTTCCCATGATGCTCACTCCTCCCAAGCACCCCCTTCCCTCCTGATCAGACTCCAGCTGATTCATGAGGAAGGGCCTAAGTCCCCTCTGTTCACAAACTTGTAGGAGGATAATTGTGCTTTTTCCTTAGTGGATGAACTCTCTTTAAACACTGGGCACCCGACAGCTATCATGGCTGCGGGTCTTAAGACTCAGGTGACAGGCCTGCTGGGCAGGTAGGACTGATCCCCCTTTCCCCAGGCATTGGGAAGTCGGTCCTGACTTGCTCCAGTTTCCTTTCTGTGGGAGAAAGTTGGTGCGTGGGACAGAGGAAGACTTGAGACAACTGAAGGCAGCTGACTGAGGCGACTCTCCAGTGCTACAAGAAGATCTCGTGTCCCGAGTCTGGCCTCGACAGCCCTCGGGGGTACCAGCAACAACCACTATCTGTTTCTCTCCTGAGCTGAAGTCTTGGTCTGATCTAAGGTCTTTGGGAAAGAGGTGACCCATTAATCCCGAGCATGAGCCCAGCAGAATCTCCCTCTTCTGGAATGCTTCTACCTGTCCCTGATATCCGCCTCTTAAACAGGGACCCCTTGTAGAGATTGCCAAGATAGGGGTCCCCTAGCTTTACAATTAGACTGCCTTCTGGGACTCTCACAAGACACCTTTTCTTCTGTACCCCCCTCATCTGGCAGGAAGAAATCAAAAAGTTCTGTCTCAGAGAAAACCACCTCTCATCTCTCCTAGTTCAGGAAGCCAAATTGTTTATTTTCCCTAGTGGGGATCTCACCCAGACCACTAGCAGGCTTGCCTCCCACTTCAAATTGAGGAGCAACTGCAATCATGGTTCTGGGAGTCTGAGAACTCAAAAGAACAGGGGACACATGTACGGCAAGTTTTAAAGGCACAGCTAGTTTGCAAATATCCTCCCTTAGATTAAACAGTCTTCAAGAAGTTCGTATCCTCCATGCTGAGTGAGGCCCCAGCTGGAGTCATGGAAGGAAAAGTGAAACTGCTGACCATCAGAGGCTCCAAGACTGCAGGCTGCTTTGCCACCACTGGGAAGTTATATAGTGGCCAAGGGAATACCAGTAAATGGCCACTAAGACTGGAGTCCCTTTGCATCCTCACTGGTAAGGCAGCTATAAATCCAGCAGGGTACAAGGACAGGAGAGGCGGGACTGCTGACCACCAGCAGCTCGTTAGGGAGACTTCCCTACATCCAGGTGGGAGCTTCCGTCTCAAGTTATGCCAGGTCCACCACTGCACTTCACTTTCTTGGCCGCCAGAGAAAAGTATAAACTTTAATATCATGTGGCAGCTGTTTGTTTGCAAAAGAGAAGGAAATGCCTGCTAGTTACCGCCTGAGAGCCTTCTAGAACGCAAACCACCTAAGCCCGCACCTAAACCAGTTGAGACCAGAGGAAAGAAAAGCTTGAAGTGCCACCTTTAAACCAAGCGGCTGCGAGGCCTACGGGACTAACTGCACTCTGAGAGCCTAGCAGGAGAGATAGATGGGAAGGATCTGGAAAGGCCTGCTGCTCCAGGTCCCAAGCCTTTAGAGACGCTTAAGAGGCCTACGTTCCTGTGCTTTTGGAGATAATATAACAGGGCAGCTTTAGGAAGCAGGCAGGACAGGCCCCGGAATATCAGGAGACACTAATTCCTGCAGAGTTTTCTCTTCTCTTCTCTTCATCTGGACCCAAAGAGGGAAACTGGAAAGATTCCATCTAGGTTTTCTTTATTCTTTTAAAAAAAAAAACAACTTCCTGAGGATTTCATAAGGTCTCACTCTTCCAATGCCTGGGCTGACTAACTCCGATTCAAAAGTGCACGCTGGCCTGCTAGAGATGTTTGCACGCTCCTTTACTAGAATAAATATGGCAGTTTCATTTTTGGGGGGTTTTGAGCTCGATTTTACTGGTATATTCACCTAGCACTTTGTGCACCTAAATATATTTTTCAATTAGTCTTGTTTTATCTAAGTAGAGTTTTCAATTCTGTTTGTTTTTTTTTTTTTTTACTGCTGTCTTTATTCCAAGGTCAATTATCCAAAGAAAGGCTCTGAAGCTGCTTCCCGCTGGTTTCTGTGCCCACCTGTCCTGTACGTTTGGGCACATTTGTGTTACATGTTTTGCCAACATGGTACCAAACTGGCTTATAAACAAGTGCTCATGAATCAAACTTAAAAAAGGAAATGGACCCAAGTGATTTTTAGTTCACGAAACTTAAAGGTTCAGAAAGAGGTTCAATTTAAATTGGTTAAATATGACTGTAAAGGTGTATTTAAAGTTATTAGCCATGTTTTTGTAAGTGGTCAATCAATAGAGTGTTGGTTTCTGTAAATGTTTAAAGTGTAATATCAACTGCTTCTAGAATTTTTCTTCAGCAGAATAAGATGGTTTATATTTGTCTGGTATTCTGGTTTCACAGATAATCTAAAGTTAAAAATTAAAAATGAGTATTTTAGATTTAACATAAATGGGATTAATCTTCATAAATATGTTTGTTAGAGGAGACATCTGATTAATTTGCAAAGTCAAAACATTAAAACATCAACCACTAAGAAATTCGAGTACTCTTGACTTCTTAAATTCTATAAGGTGACAAATATTTGGGTTTATTAAATGTGCTTTTATACACAGGTAACTAAAAACTGTAATTTAAGATTGCTGTTTTTCTGGGTCTTCACTGAAAGCAAGGTTATTAAGAGTTAAAATTCTAACAGGTGTAATACGCAAAGAGTACAAAAGATTTCAGCTTGTATAAATTAAAGCACTGTAAATAGCATAAAGTATTTGGTCTTATTAATGGTAACTGGAAAGATTCAGAAATTTTATAAGGATTGTTTCAAAATGTAAGTTTAAGAGTCAGCAACTAGGAAAGAGAAGAAAGCTATAGGTATGGAAATTAGAATGAAAGAAATGTTTCTGGATGAGAAAGTAAACAAGTTATAGAGTGTCTAAGTAAGTTGCAGAAGGTTTGTGGAGGGCAAATCTCAAAAGTCTGTGTGCAATTAAGTTGAACATAATTGCCACATCAGTTAAAATTGTTTAAGGTTTCCCTTAAGGTCACATATTAATGTACCATTATGAACCAGAATCTAATTCTATGTGTGTAAGTAACAAGGGTTTCCTAAAGCACTATCTGTTCTTATCAAGATAGTTCCTAGTGTTAGCTTTTATTACTCAGGAAAACTAAATGTTAAAGGAATTAGAGTTTGTACCTATTTTAAAGTTTTTTAAATAATTATTTCATAACTAAGTCAACAACTGTTTTTATGGTTATTACAATATCGTTGATACCTTAAAATGACTAAAAATACATTTAGGATCCTTATTTAAGTTATATAAGCTTATAAAATAAAAATTTATGTAGGGTTATAGACAAGGTAACCAGTACACTCTCTTTTACACGTGGTTTTTGATATAAAAGGGCCACACTGCCATTTCAAAAGCTGGGTTATATCTGTCTGCTTTAACTACATAAATATTTCATAATTATGCTCCAGATAATGTCTATCTCTGATCATCAACACTTTCCTAAACTTAGAAAATTTAAAGCTGTTGCTAAACCTGTACAGACCTGTGATTATTGTTATTGGACGCTACGGATTCTAAATTTTTCTTCAAAGGTTCAACTTAGTTAACATAAGGGTGTCTACGTAATCAATACTGGCTTTTGTTGCGTATTAGATATGCACGTCCTCTAAGTACACAGTTCTCTTTAAATGAAAAGCTTAGGGAAGCACTTTACCAATCTGGTGTTTCCAAACTGAAGTTATCAATAATCTCTTTCATACCTATGGAGGTACAAAAGTTTTGGTGATTTATTATGTCATTTAATGTTTTGCAATTGGATAAAAGTAAGCTGTCATCAATGTGATGCATCATTTTGTGTTTCTCTGCATTAGGATGGAAATTTGAAGGTATATTTGGAGGACAGTGGGGAGGGTCTGGTTTGTTTGAAGGCTGACAGTGTGGAACAAACACAGAGGCACTTTGTTACTTTTTCCTCAGGGAGAGGGTTAAAAGATCTCTTAGCTTTTGATTCATGTCAAAGGTTTGGGATTATAAAAATTACATTTCTTGGTTCATAACTATTATGCAAACTAAGTATCTTTTTGCTCTTATTTTTCATTTTGTATTTTTTCTTGTAAAATTGTTTAACTGTTGTCTGAGTCCTTTGCAGAAGTATAACTTCTATAACAACCTGAGTTAATTTGAGATAACAAGCCACCACAGGGTGTAAGGCTGACTTCCAGTACTAACACTGATCCCAACTAAATAAAAGGTGTAAGTAACTGTAAAGTTATAGACATTAGAGCTAAAGCCCAGTAGTCCTACTACAGGACGGTGAACTTGGCCTGCTGGATGCTTAATACCAAAGCCAAGAGACTACAGGTAAGGAAGTTAAAGAGTTAAGGAAAACAGTCAATATTTTGTCCCTTGCCCTGTTTGTTGAGCTAAGTCTCAGGGGACAATGGAACTTATCCACAGGCTTGGCAACTCTGGGTAACATGATCTCCCGGTCAGGGGGATCAAGTGACCCTAGAGAATAGAAAGCCACCTAATGTGCATGCTGCTAAAGGAAGAAAGTCATTGGACAGGGAGAGGTCCCTGATGCTTCCAAGTAAAGCTGCATGTGCTCAGCAAGACCCTGGTCTATCCTGGCAGAGGGCACAACTGGTAGAAGAGCCAAGAGGATTTTCACAAGTTCCCCATGAGTGACCCTGACAAATCTCAGCTGATTTTTAGCAGTAGATAGGAACAAGGTCAGTTTTGATCAAGTTGGTCTTAACGCCTGGCAGGAGAGCATAACCAAAGCATGGTCACACATGGCCATTCAAAAAACGATTATCTAGACCCTATATCTTAACTACAGCTCAAGAGGACACCTGTGACTTTACAGAAATTACATGCTATGTGCCCTGAAACATTTTAGAAGTCCAGAAGCTGAACGTGTAGTGGTGCCTGGTCCTCCAAGGCAGCAGTCACTGTCCACCTGTGACGTCCAAGCCTCACTGTCATCTGAGCCCCAGTTGCTGCTGCTTACTTTACAGTATTAAATGCCTCCTTTTCTGGACCCCCCAGACTCTCAATCACAAAACCTGTTTATCTTAGAGGAGCCAAATAGTGGACCTCAATTAACCTGGTTCTTTCCTCTCTCAGGCTCAATGTTGATTTCACACTGACATTAATTTTGTTACTATCTTAGTTCAGCTGATATGTTCCAAGTGAAAATCTGAAGATGGAGCCACCCATGAGCATTCCAGACAGGCTTCATCATGGACCCCTTAATTGACACAGAACTTTTTTTTTTAAAGGAGAGAGAGAATCAATTTTATTTGGTTTTTCATGTGGCTTTCGTTGCTCCGACACTTTTTGTGTACGTGGTGCTAGAGTTGGAACCCAAGTCCTCATGCAAACCAGGCAAGCACCACAACTGCTGAGCCATCACTCCAGCCCCAACCCTGAAACTGAACTGCCTGCCCCACTTCGCCCTGTCTCAGCCTGAAGCAGCCAAAGAATAGTCATCGCCCAATTTCCCCATTTTTACAGCAGTAAAAGTTCCCTTAATTAGAGGGAAATGAGACAGGGGGAAGGTAGGCAGTCAGAGCAGTTAGAATGTTCCAGTCAATCAAGGGAAAGCCAGTTCCTTCAAGAACAATTTGACATCCCCAAGGCTAGTAGGAGGGTCTGGTGAGGTGGTCCAGATGCGGACACTCCCTTCTGCTAGGGAAGCGGCCACATTCTTTCTATTGATGCCTGAGGTGCAAACCAAAGGCTGGACCCAACCAGCACTTCGGTTTGGGGGAAGGGAGAGGGGACCAATTGCAGGGAGAACGTCCTATGAAAAGGGCAAACCCAACCCCCTCTTCGGTCTGGGGAAGTCTGCTCTTTTCCCTATGCTTTGCTTTCTGTTAATTTCTTAAAATAAACTCTTGTCTGCTCCGCTTGCCTTGGCATCCCTCAGTTTCATTCTTCGTCTCCAGGGGACATGATCCCAACTTCCACCAGACCAGCATCACCTCTAAATCCTGATGCCCCCGGCCTCGATCTTTCCGGAAACTCCCAGGACAGAGACTTGAGGTTTCCTTCTTGTTAAACAGCTTCCTCTCAAGTCTCAAACCCACCCAAGCCCTCCTCCAGCCAGGCCTGTGCCTCGGCCACCAGGGTCTCTCTGGGGCTGGAACGCAAGCACAGGGGGCAGCACAAGGCCTGGGTGCAGCCACCCCATGACCCTGGAGGTTTGACCTTCCCCGCAGGCTGAGGAAGTGGGGGTCAGGTGCAGCAGGGGAAGCCGCTGTACAGAGCTGGCGCTTGACTGAGGAGGACACTTACCTGGGAACAGGACAACCTGTCCTGGTGTGCAGACTGAGTGGGAGGAGCAGCGGGCACAGGAGTTGGTGGCTGAGGTGGAGCAGTACGTGCCTGGCGGGCACTCGCAGACACGGGGGGTATTCCAGGAGCACGGCACCTTCTCCACGAGGCCTGCCGAGGACACAGCGGGGTCACCGAGGGAGGAGGTCCAGGGCACGCCCAGGGACCGCTCAGCACTGAGATCAGATGCTGCCACTGCCTTCATCTGGGCAGGACCTGGGGTAGGCTCAGCCCTTCTTTCCAGAATATTCCTGACATGAGGACGAGGGCAGGCAGGTGTTCACTGCAGCCTCCCCCTCCCAGCCCACAGCCCATGCAGTCATCAAAGCGGGATACAAATTAATGTCCCAATTTAAAAATGGCAAAAAAGACATGGAGGAAACTTAATGCACATGGCTAAAAGAAAGGGGCCCATGGGAAAGGCTCCCTGCCCTCGTTCTGGAAAAGATGAGGCTGATTGCAGAGGCAGGAAACAACCAGTGGTTTCTGGGGCTGGGGAGGATGGAGGGATGGAGCGGAGGGACGCGGGCCTTGTAGGGTGATGAGTCTGGTCTGTAGGACACTGTGATGGTGGACACACGTCATTACTCATTTGTCAAAAGCCACAGTCGGGGAGAGAACCCTAATGTGCAGCGTGGGCTGGTGTCAGCAACCACATACCAACGTTGGCTCCTCAACTAAAACGTGGGTAAGGCTGGAACCGTGGCTCAGCTGTTACAGCACTGGCCTGGCATGCATGAGGACGCGGGTTCAAACCCCAGCACCACGTACACAACCAAATGTTGGAGCAACCAAAGCCACATGAAAAACTAAATAAAATTGAGTCTTTCTCTCTCTCTCACTGCCCCTCTCTCTTTAAAAAAGAAAGAAAGAAATTAAAACGGACAGCAAAACAATAACAGGAAACTGGCAGGCGCATGGAGTGAGGGTTCATAGCCACTGTTTTCTGTTCAATTTTTTCAAACTGCTCTAAAAAATAGTCTGCCAATTTTTTTAAGACAGAGAAAGAGAGAATTGATTCTATTTATTTTTCCATCTGGCCTTTGTTTCTCCAATACTCAATTATGTATGTGGTGCCAGGATTGGAACCCGGGTCCTTGCGCAGGCCAAGCAAGCGCGATACCACTGAGGCACCGCTCCAGCTCCAAGTCTGCCCGTCTTTAAAAAAGAACAAAGGATCTGAGTGAACATTTCTGCAGAGAAGAGACGTTAATGACCAGTAAATGAATGAAGCGATGCTCCACATCATAAGCCATAGGGAAACGCAAATCAAAAACCACAGAGAGACACCCTGAGCCACACCCACAGCCCTCTTTATTTCTTATTTTGAGACAGGGCCTTGCCAAGTTGCTGAGGCTGGCTTTGAACTTGTGATCCTCTTGTCTCAGCCTCCCATGTAGCTGGGATTATAGGGGTGTGGCACAGCACCTGGTGGTAGTTTGGCTCTTGAAAGTCCCCCAAAGGCACATGTGTTGAGGATTGTTTCCCAGGCTGTGACTCTACAGGGACATGGCAGAACCCTTAAGAGGGTCTAGAAGGAAATGAGGTTAGTGGGGGACAGGGACGTGCCCTTCAGACCCCCACCCTTTCTCTTTGCTTCCCAGGCCACCATGAGGTGAGCAGACCTCCAGGCTGTGCCACAAGAGGCCTGGTGACCATGGGCTGGAAGCCTGGCTAATATGAGCCTTCCTCCTCTCAAGCTGACAGTCCCCAGGGTTGTGTCACAGTGATGGGAAGAAGCCTCACACAAGCACGTAGGGAGACTGCTGAAGAAGGTGAACGCACCGGGCGGTTCCTGGGACAGGGAGACACACTGTTACCATGTGTCCCATCTGCCCCTCCTAGGTGGACCCCGGGAGAACGGAGGACCTGCGTCCATAGAGGACATGTGCATGGGTGTTCACAGCAGCACCGCCGCAACCCGCAGGAAGCGTAAACAGCCCAAGCGACCACTGACCAATGAACAGATGAAGACGGTGCAGCGATCCACACTGTTCTCGGGAAACCGTACAAAAGAACCGACCGCAAGTTGCTGAGACCGAAGAAAGGCAGCAGACAGACTCAGACTGCAGAGTGATTGACAGGGGACGTACTGATAGAAGTGCGCTCAGGGCAGGGGCAGACCATGCATCTCCACGACTTGGCTCAGAGGGAGGGGTTTGTGTGGTTGGTGGTCAGGACCAAAGCCATTGGTGGTGCTGGGGAATCAAACCTCAGCCTTCCTGTGCTAGGCAAGCACTCTTACCACTAAGCTACACCCCCAGCCCTCTTTTCTTAATTTCATTTTATTTTATTTTGTACTGGGGATTGAACCCAGGGGCACTTTACCACTAAGTCACATCCCTAGTCATTTTCTTTATTTTTTACTTCGAGAGAAGGTCTTGCTAAGTTCCTGAGGCTGGTCTTGAACTTGCAATCCTCCTGCCTCAGCCTCCAAAGTCATGGGGATTTACAGGCATACAGCACCTCACTTGGCTCCTTTCATAATTTTAGAGAGAGAGGGAGAGATTGGGGAAAAAAAATCAACTTTATTTATTTCTCCTTCTGGCCTTCGTTTCTATGACACTTAGTTACGTATGTGGTGCTGAGTTTGAACCTGGGTCCTCGCACATGCCAGTCAAGTGCTCTACAGCTGAGCCACCGCTCCAGCCCTGAAGAATTTTTTTTAAGGAGCTACTATCTCTCTTTTTTGTGATTGTGGGTGGGTGGGATTGAACCCAAGGCACTTAACCATGGAGCCACATTCCAAGCCCTTGTTATTTTTTATTTTAAACAGGACCTTGCTAAATTGCCAAAGCTGGCTGTGAACTTGTGGTCCTCCTGCCTCAGCCTCCCAAGCCACTCGGATTACAGGCATCTGCCACTGTACCCAGTAAGGAGCTCTATCTTTTTTTTTTTTTTTTTTTTTTTTTTTTAAAGAGAGAGGGACAGTGAGAGAGACAGAGAAAGAGAGAAACAACTTTATTGAGTTTTTCACATGGCCTTAGTTGCTCCAACGCTCAGTTGTGTATGTGGTGCTGGGGTTTGAACCCGGGTCCTCGTGCTTGCCAGACAAGCACCGAAACCGCTGAGCCACTGCTCCAGCCCCTTTTTTTTTTTTTTTTAAGAGACAGGGACAGTGAGAGAGAGAGAGAAAAAGAGAATTAATTTTATTTAGTTTTCATTTGGCCTTCATTGCTCTGACATCTTGATGTGTATACATGGTGCTGGGGTTCAGACCCGCAGTCTCACACATGCAAGGCAACCGCCGTAACTGCTGAGCCAGCCCAGTGCTACTATTTCTTTCAATAAAAAGAATAATTTATCTGAGCTCTTTCATTTCCTTAGATTCATTTTGGTTTCTTCTTCCTCTGATACATTCAATTAAATTAAAAGTAATAATTATGTCGTAAATAATATGCTGGCATTCTATAAAAAGCCTTCTGTACGGCCACTTCTGTATGGCCATCCTCCTCTCTCTGTAGGGGTACAGAGATATGTCAATCATCCAACAATAACGTGAGTCCCTTGCAGATGCTGGGATAGGGAAGACCGCATCCGTTTTCTTCCTTACACTCTTCTGAAGTGTTTGAATGTCTTAAAACATTCACTTCATACACTGCAGTCCTTACTTTTAAAAATGCAAAGATCACCAGGTATACTATCACATGGCTGTAAACCCAGCAGTTCAGTAGGCTGAGACAGAAGGATCTGAAGTTCAAGGCCAGCCTTGGCAACATAGTGAGACCCTGTCTCAAAATTTAAAAATAACTAAATAAAAAGGGCTAGAGATTAGTGGTCAAGTGCCCCTGGGTTCAATCTCCAGAACAACAACAAAGTACATATATGTCAATGTATATAAATAAAGAAGGAACAGCAATATTAATATGAAATGATAGCAAAATTAAGGGATCAAAAAGGTATATTTTATATGAACAAAAGATCCAACCCACCAAGACAACATAACGTTCACAAACGTTTATGTACCTAATAAATATATATCATATATATTTGATATATATGAATCAAAGCTTTGATATATATGAATCAAAACCAGAAAGGACACAATGAAGACCTAATGGATACACAAGCATACTGGGAGGTAAGTTTTTAACATCTCAGAAATCAACAAGTAGCTGGATGGGGTGCACACCTGTAACCCTGCAGCTCAGGAGGCTGAGGCAGGAGGATCACAAATTCGAAGCCAGTGTCAGTGGCTCAGCGAGCCCCTGAGCAACTTAGTGAGACCCTGTCTCAAAATAAAAATGAAATCTGCAGACACTGCACAAAATGAGGATGTGGCTCAGTGGTAAAGCACCTCTGGGTTCACTCCCTGGTACTAAAAAATAAATAAATAAATAATGAGATCAGCAAGCAAAGGTGAAAAAGAGAATAAGGATACACATTATTTAAACAACACAATGAATAAGCTTGATCTAATAGATATAAAGAGAATTTAAACTTTAACAAACAGAATATACACTTAAAAAGAAAAAACTTGCTGAACATTTTTTTAAAAATGTGATTATCTATTAGGTCACAGGATCTCAACAAATTCCCCCATCCTGCCTTCCAGAAAAACTCACACAAAAATGAAACAAATACCAGAACACGTTTGCTAACCACAATAAGAAGTTAATAAAAGTGTTTTTGAAAGGAAGGGATGCAGCTCCTAGTGGCAGGCCATCAGCTCAGACCTCAGTTCTATCTTCCAGAGTTTTGCAACTTTGGAAAAGCCCTTCACCCGCTAATCCCCAAATTCCTCACCAGAAGCAGGAAAAAGGGAGGGAGCCTCCCTAGGGCAATTGTGAGGATCAGACTCGGAAAATGTGAAACACCCCACTTCATGGAAAAGGACGCATGCCAAAGATCATCGCTGACGTCAATTCAGAAGGAAGAGGTAAACTGAGGCACAAGGTGGCCAATTCAGATTTCACACACCAAATCCTGAAGTTCCCACCTCCCAGATGCTCCCCACTTCCCGGAGGATCCTCTAAGGCCCTACGCCTCCTGGGAAGGAGCCCCTGGACAGAGAGCCAAGGTCCTTACCTGCAGAGCAGGTCACACAGGCCGTGCAGCGGCTGGACTCACTCAGGTAGTAGTCATGTCCGCACTGCTTCCTGCAGTCAGTAGGACCCTGCGCGCATGGCTGCATCTTCACTGGGGACTGCCCTGGGGAAAAACGCAGAGAAGATCCAGGCCAGGCTGTCTTGGCAAAGGCTTGTCCACCCCACAACCTCTCATCCCTGAAGTCCACTCAGCTCTATCTACAGCCCCCAAACTATCAGTACAACTCAGGTCACACATGGAGGCACTGACCTTGCCTAAGGTCACCTGGCAAGCAGGAAAAGCCACACAGGTGAGGGGAAGAGCTGGCCTGAGATTCCAGGCTGCCACCTGCCATCTGTGTGGTCTTGGGCAATCACAATGGCCTCATCCCCAGTAAGTAAGAACTGTCTTGTAGATTGTTGAAAGGATTAAAGGCCTGAAGATAAACAGGGCCACCGCAGCCCTGGCACCCAGGGAGCACCCTGCGAGCTGGCTGTCACTGCTCTCTGCAGGGACTGGAGCAAGGCTCAATCCAGGCTGATGGACAGGCATGCCAATCACCAGCCTCCTGTCCTACAGGAATGGAAGATGCAGGAGTTGACAGTGACAGCATGGGACAAAAGAGAGCGGGCCCCCAGGATGCCTCTGGATGTATCGGCCAGTCCTGCCCCCCACTCCCGCCCACATGCAGCTCGTGTCCAATAGCGCGCTTCTGGGATGAGCACACCAATGGCGTCTCTGCAACCTTCCCGCCAATAGAATTGGCTCGGGATAGGCACGTGAGCTAAACAGGCCAATCAGAATATGGCTTCTTCCCCATCACTGTGATCATCACTGTGATTGGCTCAGCCTGAGCACGTGACCCACACCTGCCTGTCCATGCGCGCCATGAAAACTGAGCTTTCGCAGATGCCCTCGGGAAAGAGACTCTCCCTGTGCTACTGGCTTCCAGTTTGAAAGGGACATTTAAGCCCAGAGATGCCCAGGTCATGGCCACTGCAGCAGGCACGAACATGGGCAGGACCTGCCTGTGGCAGCTCATAGGACAGCAGACAACGGGGTTGCAGCGCTCTGGACTCCGGGAAGCTTCATTCAAAGCCCTGGATTTAGGGCACCCTGTGACTGCTCTGTCACTGAGCCCATTGTTGCTTATGTCTTCTTTGGGCCCAAGTTGAATTAGGCTTCTTAGTTACAACCACGAAAAAATATCTAGACCAGGAACTCCCCTCACTCCTTGTGACTGGTTATTCTGGAGAAATCTGCAGACACTGCATAGCATGATAAGTGCACAAACTAAAAGCATAGGGTTATAAAGGAACTCAATTGTTTTGATACCGTTATCAAAGCATGGCATGCAATAGATATGTATGATTCCCTTAAATTCCTTAAACACCAAAGTATAATAACCACCAATAGCTCAAGGCGTGTTGAGCCTAATCAGTATGATATCTGCAGCAACCGTAACTTGAGAATCTCTGATTTCCGCCATCTCTGCTGTGCTTTCTTGATTTATTTCATAAGGGAAAGAATTCAAAATGGAATTTTAGTTAGAAGCTAATTAAAATAAGTGAACCCACTTTAGGTGCACTGCCCCCTGAAATGAACTCTTGGGAGTCCATGGGCCCCAGGGTAAGGCTGCTTTGGTGGAAGTCGGGTTCACACACTCCAGAAACAAAGTATGAAACCCAGGGACACAAACCCGACTTCCACCAAACCGCCATCACAAGGACCTTAGTTCTCCAGCTAAGGAAACTTCAGTAGGTGCCTAGTAGTCTTTCTGAGAGGTAGATCTCACCCAATCACTCTTCCCTAAAACTTTCAAAGGCATCGTCTCACATCTCCCAGGATAGAAGCAGGGTTAAGGGAGTTCTGCCCACCCAGAGCCTCCTTGCTCTCTCATTTGCTGCCACAGCTGCATGTCCCTGTCCCCCAAAGAGGCCATGCTCCTTCTGCCTGGGCCTTTCAGCAATCCAGGCCATGCCCAGGTCTGCTAGTAAACTCCTGCTCAGCCTGCACCTCACCACTTGGTGCTTTGATGGCTCCTCTAACACCCACCTTGTGTCCTGAACCTTGTCATGGGCTCAGCTGTGCCCTCCCAAAAGACACACTGGATTCCTAAGCCCCATGATCTAGGAATGTGACTTTATTTGGAGAAAGGGTCTTTACAGAGTTCATCAAGTTAAAATAAAGTCATGATTGTGGGCCTTAATCCAACATGACAGATGTCCTCATGAGCAGGGGAAATGTGGAAAGGGAGAACACCGTGCGAGGAGCGGAGTAATCCCTGCACAAGCCAAGAGAGACCCAGACGCCAGGAGAGGAGCCCGATCCCTCCCTGGGCTCCCAGACGCCACACAGCCCTGCCAGCACCTTGCGCTGGGACTTCCAGCCTCTGGGACTCTGAGACAATACATTGCTGTTGCTAAGTCACTCAGTCTGCGACCCTTTGTTCCAGCCAATGAACACAAATGCTTCCTGCACAGACTCACGCGCCTCTCCCTCTCCATCTGCGGAGAAGGTCAGGCTGAAGTGTGGTGTCCTCATGGAACTTTCCTGATCATCTGACCCCCCCCCCCCAGACACTCTCTCTGGGTCCCTTTAAAATCACCTATTGGGCTGGAGCGGAGGCTCAGTGGTTATAGTGCTTGCCTGGCATGAGCAAGGACACAGCTTTGAAACCAGCACCATGTATACAGCAAACTGTCAGAGCAATGAAAGCCACGTGAAAAACTAAATAAAATTGAGTCTCTTTCTCCCTCTCTCTTTAAAATAATGAATGAATGAATGAATGAATGAATGAAAAACCACCTATCAGCACCAGAGACTGTCTGTTTGGTAGAGGGCTTCTCTACCCCCACACACAGCAGGCCAGTCCTACCAAGGCCAGTCCTTCTATCCTGTCTTTAAAAAGGGAGAGAGATGGGGCTGCAGCGGTGGCGTGGTGGTTACGGCACTTGGCCAGCATGCGCAAGTACATGGGTTCAAACCCCAGCAAACCCATGTACACAACTATGTGTCAGAGCAACAAAAGCCATGTGAAAAACTTAATAAAAATTGATTCTCTCTGTCTCTCTCTCTCTCACCGTCCTTCTCTCTTTAATAAAATAAAGAGAGAGAGAGATTAATTTTATTTAGTTTTTCATGTGGCTTTCATTGTCCTTCTCTCTTTAATAAAATAAAGAGAGAGAGAGATCAATTTTATTTAGTTTTTCATGTGGCTTTCATTGCTCCAACACTTCATTGTGTACTATGGTGCTGGGGTTTGAACCCACGTCCTCACGCATGCCAGGCAAGTGCATAACCTCTGAGCCACCACTCCAGTCCAATTTGGTGGTTCTTACAGAACAGAACTTTGTTGTCTCACAGCTCTGGAGGTCGGAAGCCTCCAGAGTCACAAGCCAAAGGCGTCCGTCTTTGGCTTGTGAATGTCTGCCTTCTCTCTGTGCCCTCAAATGACTGTGTGTGTGTGTGTGTGTGTGTGTGTGTGTGTGTCCAAATAGCCTCTTCCTATAAGAACACCTATCATATTGGATTAGGGCCCACTCTAGTGACTTCGTCTTTATCTAATCACCTCTTGAAAGAAGCTTTCTCAAAACAGTCACATTGGAAGTCCTGGGGCTTCAACACATGAATGTGTGTAGGGAGACACAATTCAGGCTGTAACAGCCCACTTCTGAAGAACTCAAACTATGGTGCCCTTCAGTCTTACTAACAGAAAAGCTTCACGCCTAACAAAATATCTGTCTTATTGAGACTGAGCCAGCAAGGTTCTGCCTCCCCACTGTGGTGCCGGGTAGAGAGCAAACGCTCAGACACCTGGATGGGCGGGTGGGTGGGTGGATGGACGGATGGATGGACAGAACGATGG